>JAOTAY010021753.1:0-10177 GCA_025629805.1 Erythroxylum baracoense | reverse complement strand
AATTTCACCAAATTTCCAAACCTTCGGGGTTTATTTTCCATGATCAATTAGACAATTCCAATGAAGTAATTTGGAAACACTTTATTCTATAAAAACTTTCCCCATTGTCTTAAGTTTGTAATGACACCAAAATCACTCAATTTGGTTTAGAAATGTGAAAGTTATACTCGAAATATTTTTGGACTACTTTTATTCAGAGAAAGCAACCCATACTCAACTTTCACCCAGAAATTGAAACTCTTAGATTCCAGTTCAGAATTTGATTTCTTCATATGATTTATATCCCTATGTCTCTAGTTTAGACCAAATGAAAAACCAGTCCATTTGGACAACTACAGAAGAAGATATACCTAAAGTACTGAACCATGTTTAGTGCAAGAAAAGTTCGCCACGGCGAACTCCTCCAGAGAGGAATTCCCGCATAAAAATCACAAGTTCGCCACGGCGAGACCCAGAGTTCACCGCGGAGAACTTCACCCAAATGAAATCCTCATTAAATCCTTCAGTTTTTCCATGGTGAAATTCTAAAAGTTCGCCGCGGCGAACTTCCACAGACGCAAAACCCAATTCAACACTTTCTTCCCATTTTCTTGATTTTTCTCCTCTAACTACTTACATCTAACTTAACTTATACAAAAATTATCCTTTCTACCTCATTTACTCTTCAATCTCTACTCCAATTCAACTCAATAACATTCACAATCAATTCTTAAACTTATATTTGAATGAACATTAAACATGTATACATTCATTACTTTAACAACTTTCATCAAACACAAAACACCACCTTATGCCATTTAACCTCTAACAATCATCACAAATGCTTCAATTAACCATGCCCATAATGAGTAAAGCCTAACTTACCTGTTTTACCTTCCAACTCTTCAAAGGTTGAAAGGGTGAGAAGAGAGTATCGTAGATGGTGGAGAAGAAGAATGAAGAAAGATGAAGGAGAGAGTATATGTCGTGAATGGGCACTTAAAAGACCATGAAATGGTCTTTAGTTTAGTAGAAATTTATAAGTGGGTGCCACTTGGCACCTTTTTATTGGTCTCAAATTGGCTCTTTTAAAGAGCTAGTCCATTTGTCTCCAATTTTCAACCCAAATTTTCTCCTAATTTTCAATGACACTTGTCATTAAATCCCAACTTCACATATCAAAATTTCCTTTGCCATTTGACAGTAATTTCTAATACCATTTATAATTTGTTCTGCCGCTTGACAATTTTCCTAGTCTAAAAATTGTTCCAATTCTTTTCAGAAAATTTCCCCAAAAACTCCAAAAATTCTAAATCAAGAATTCTAATCTCCAAATCAAATTTTCAATACAGTCAAACCACGATTTCTAATAAAATCACATTTTCGAACAATTATACCTGGAAACGTCAATGAATGCATGTACAACCATTTTGATGTGTGCAAAATCCACTATTCACATGTATGTGCATATCATGAAATGCATGAGCATAAAATGTGTTTCCTAATTTCTCCATAATCTCTCACATTTACAATTTTAGCCTTAAGGTGAGTAACGGGATGTTACAGGATTGATCCTTTTGTAGTACACCCTTGCATGCCTCAGTGTTAAAAATCCTCAAACCGTCAGTAGTCCATAGGATTGTATCCTCCTCCTCCTCCTGGCATCTCGGCATCTAATCCATTGTAGTTGTTAAGTTACTACTATTCTAGTAAAGCCATACCCATTGACTACCTCTGATGAACCTTATTACTTTGGTCTCTGGCCTCACAACCATCCTTAACTGCTGTAATTCTTCCACTTTTTAAAAGGGGTCCCTTTCTATGCCAATTATTGAACCAAAAGTATGCACCAACCCATTTTTACTCTTATGAAACACCAAGTTTTGCATCCACTACCTTGTTCCTAAAATATATTTTAGAGTCCCAAGGATGTCATTCATATTTTTCATAACCCAAATACTGCTATTTTTTATAATTATACTGTGGGCCCATTTCATTCATAGGTCCTTCTTCTTGCTACACAACCATAATAATATTTTCCCTAAGCTAAGTTTACTAATCAATCTTATTGAACAAATACTCAACCCTACTTTATCTTTAAGTCTACATACTTTACTCCTGCTTAACTTTGCTAAGGATGTCAATGGGCCCGATTGGCCCATAGCCAGGTAGGTCAAGATGGGTCTGCCTGCGGCCCAACCCAACCACGAGCTGACTGACTCATGGCTCAGGCTATGTCCTGACGGGTCCCAGGCAAGCCAGGGCGGGCCGACCTGACCCGTCATTTATTTTTTAAATGAAAAACTTTCAAAACGACGTCGTTTTCTCAAAAAAGGGCCAGACCGAGCCGATTTTAACATTCCTAAACGCTCTACATCTGCCTTGATTAAACCCAGTCCATAAGAACTCCCTTAGCTTTCTATCAATTTCCTTGAATATTATGCTTGTCAACAAGCCAGGTTGGGTCCAGGCTGTCGACAATCCAGCCCGGGCATGCCTAAAAAAATTTCAAGAGGGCTAAAAATGGCCTGTGGCTTGTGGGCTGCCAAGGCCGACCAACATATATATAAATTATATCATAATCATTTATAGTAAAATGTAAAATGAAATTACCCATAAATCATAAAAAATATTTATATAAAATAAAAGATATAAAATATGAACTAATTTATATTTATTAAAAATATATAGTAATGATAATATTGTCATAATTATTCCCTGTACAAACAAGTCAATTTAAACTTTTTATTTTATTTTTCATAGTATGTAGACACTTTTGAGCTTCACCACCGTACAATACATTATAAATATATTCAACCTGTCCATCTTGTATCTCGAGTCCAACACATATAATATTGCAACAATATCTCCAACTTTAGACCAATAAGAACTAAACTTCTCCGTCTTTTGCTCCGTTATCGTCCGAATCACGTCATTGGAGTCAAACATCCACAATGATAAAACATGCTTTATGTTGGACATAATGCTAAAGATAAAGTGCGAAGTTGGATATTTTGTTCCTGAAAACAATTCAGTCCAATTATTGAATAATTTCAACTTCATACAAAGTTCTCTAGCTAGGTCCCATTGATCCTTTGATGGTACGTAGATATATTGAGAATCCCTTTCGGCTAATCTAATAAATAGCTAAGCATATAGGATTGTCGACTCCAACATCTTAAAGGTTGAATTCCATTTGATAGGACAATCCAAAACCAACTTCTTTGTACAAGGAATGGATAAAATTTATGCAACATCTTCAAAAGTTTCAACTCTTTTAGGAGTTACACTCCAATATAAAACACTACTCCAAATGTACTTTATTGCTTCCTTTATCTTATCTAACCCAACCTTCACAATCAAGTTAAGAATATGCACAAAACAACACATATGAAATAACTTACCTCCAGCCAATAAGCTCCCAACCAACATCTTACCCTTCGATTTCTCAATTATAGCATCATCTGTGCTATAATTATCTCCTGTGATGGAGGATACTTTGTTGTCGATATTCAAATTCATCAAACAGTCTTTTAATACGTTTTTCAATTTTTCACTTATATGCGGTATCGGCACATAAATGAACCTATCATGAAAAAGCATACCAATATGAATCATAAATTCATAAAATAATGAAAAAAAAGTAAATGATAATAATATTAAAGAATATAAATTACCTCAAAAGTCTATTGCATAACTTCCAATCATTATCAATATAATGTACCATCACCGTCATATAACCCTTCTGTTGGTTAGCGACTGTCCATATGTCCGTTGTTATGGCAATTCGCCCTTGATCACTCGACAATGCTCTTAATGTTTCTCTCTTCTTTTCCTCATATATTTTGAATATATCATTCCTCAATGTATTCCGACTTGGAACCTTGAAAGTCGGTTGGAGTGAATTAAGAAATATCCTAAATCTTTTGCTTAACCATAGCCAATGGTTGTTCATCTCCAATAACCATATTAGCCATCAAAATTATTGATCTATTATTGTCAAAAGTTGTTACAGTCATTTCATTCTTTCCTTTCATAAGGTTAGGGGTAAAAAATGTTTGACCTCTTAAAACTATCTTCCTTCTAGTATATGATTCCGTATGTCTCTTTAAATGAGATGTTCTACCTTTCGAACCAATTGAATACAACTTATGACAATAATTGCACTCTGTTTTTTCAATTTCGTCGATCGATATAGTCTTCTTAAAGTGATTCCAAACTTCACTTTTATGTTGACTAACTTAAGTTCTATTTGAGCTTCTATCGTCACTTGGTATCGGAATAGAAGTTTCCACTTCTACCTTCAGTACTGGATTAGAACTCTCAACTGAAGGAATATGTTCATCCATCTAAAAATTAAGCAATACTTATATAATTGTTCAACAATTTGCTGATATCTAAAATGTAATGGAAGGGGATTCAAAAGTGAAACTGCAAACTCATTAACAAAAATGATGTTTCAAATTTGGATCCACGATAATTTGCAGGCAATACATCTAAAAACAAAGACCAGAAATGCTGCACATTGTAATTATAAGGCCAAGGTCGACTATGTAAAATGAGAGATATTAATACATTATCATATTAAGCACGTAAATAATCCACATCTCCAATTAGTTCTATTTAAGCTTTTGTTGACATGTAAATTCACTACTTTGCATAAATGAATGTTGGCTTCTTTTTACCTACATTACAGAGAATTTGTTGGCATAGTTCGTAAGATTTTCATCTATACTAAAGAGGAGGTTCAAAAGATGAATCCATGAAACAAGCTTGGTCAGAATGTCATGTGATAAACATTGTTCAAGCATTTCTAGTTCAAGTTAGCCATTAGATAGCTTTAAAAAACTTATAAGATTCTTTCAACAAATTATCTTTTTATGGTATAAAAAAATGAGGCCAAACTACCATATATAAGAGTTATAAGAAAATGTCCAAAGTCTTAGTATTTCTTATAGGTTCACAAACCCTTAGAGCAAAGATTATAAATAATGTTCAAATTGGTAGCTTGTCCATAAAGCAGTCAAATGTATGAGGTTAGCTATAAAATCCATAGCTAAGTTTACTACTAGCACACTGTAAGGAAAAACCAAGTCATTAAATAATTCTTTGTGCAATAGACCAACTTAAGATGGCTGTAGGAAAACTTGTTTCATGGATTTTTCTTCAATTTCACATTGCAATCTCTATATAAAATAATCTCAAGCATTTTGGTATAAAAACTAAAATGGGTAATTGGCTCTTTCACAATCAAGATGCAAAGAGTATACAATAAGAGCAGGAACATAGGGGATAATGTCCTTCTTGTGTAGGAGCTATTATAGGGATATTAAAGGAAGGCGATGTGGAAACTATATGTCCAAAATATTGACTTTAAAAAGGCTTTTGACTTAGTAAATTGAGACTTCCTTTTTCACTCTCTAAAAGCCTTTGTAATCTTGTAAAGTTATTAAACTAGGTAAAACAATGTATAAACATTACTTCTTTCAGTGTAATGGTAAATTGAGAAAAAACATAACGAGTTCAAAGTAAAAGAGGGGTAAGACAAGGTGATCCCTTGTCCCTATACCTTTACATAATTTATTTGGAGACATGACTTAAACGTATAGCCATCAACATCTAAAAAAATACAACTTTCAAATACCATAGGAAAATATATGAAATTGAAGCTTTTTAACCTAACATTTTTTGATGACCTATTAATGTTTTGCAAAGTAGACCTAGAATTAGTCTCAACCATCTTAAATCCCTTTCACAAATTTAATAAGTTATTAGTGATAGAAGTCAACAATAAAAAAAGACTCGTTATACTATCCAAATATACTTTCAATTTCAGGTCTCCCTTTACCTACTTAAGAGTTCCAATAACTATTCCTAGACTTTCCTATTGAGATTGCAAGGAGTTCTTTGAGATAATAGAAAGAAGAACTAATAAATGATGTAACAAAAGTCTCTCTTATGATGGAAGGTTGCAACTCATAAATTTTATCTTATGTAATATATATAACTACTGGATACAACATCTGGTACTATCTAAGAAGCTTATTAAAGACATTAAAAGACTAATAAGAAATTTGTTGTGGAATGGAGATGGATATAAGAACTTAATCTCCAAGGTTGCATGGAATGAGGAATTTACAAACCAAATAAGAATTAGCTTTGATCTCACTATTCATTATTTTTGTCAAACTTAAGAAGTGATGTTGAACATCTAGTTGTTATAATTCTTTTATGAATTTATGTGGGAAGAGTTCAATGTTATTAATCTTGGTTGTAAGCTCGTTGAATTGGGTAGTTCTGACTAAGGGATCTATTGAATTTGGGTAGTATGATATTTCTATATGGTTAAAGGACGATAATAATGAACATCACTATTGGATGATACGAATATAACTAAAGTTACAAAAATCCCCTTCCCCTTCACCTTGTCCTACTTAGAACTTAGGTAGGCCTTTCTCTACTTCTACTTCAACTCTTGAAACAAAACCAAAATCACAAACTAGAACCAGAACTTAAACTCAATCCATAGTGAATGGTAGAACATATCCATCCACTACGAACAATAATAAAAAATTCATCCATAGATTTTCTATAAACATCTCTATTGGCATTTCATCAAACACATTACAAGCCACATCACATCTGAAGACAACCAAAAAAACAAAAATGAGAATATATGTGGAGAGCTTACCTGTGAGTCTGCGAGATGTTACCACGATAGTGAGTGAGTTCTTGAGGAAGAAGAATAGAGAAGTGAAATAAATAATCAAGGACGAAGGGACTTCTCAGGGACAAAGGGAGATGGAGGCAGGTAGGAGGCTGACGGAGGGGACGAAGGCTAGGCTAGCGTACGATGGCGTGAGGGAGGGAGAGGAAGGCAGAGCAGGTAGAGGCAACTATGGGTCTGGGTGGGACATGTCTGTCACCTCGTGTGTTGTTTCATCATAGGCAAAACAACGTCATTTTTTCTTATAAGAAAACAATGTCGTTTTGTCTCATATTTTAATTAACTCTGTAGTTAGAAAATAACGTCATTTTATCGGTGCACCGAATAATATAAAGATGAACAAAACGACGTCGTTTTGCAACAAACAAAATGACATCATTTTACAATTGGCCAGCGGGCCGACCACAGACCACAGGTCACAGGTCAGGCTGCTCGGCTCGAGCTGACCATATATATAACTGGTCTGTAGCCTAATTTGACCTGGTCAAACCCATTGACCATAGGCCGGGCAGGGCCAGGCCGATTTTGCCATACCTATTAAGTATGCTCTTTGGCAAGGATAGATGACTGATCCAATAATTGGTAAGATTACTCAAAATAGATCGAATGAGTTTAAATCTTGCCCCTTAACTTAGGAACTTGTTGCTCCATTGGTTAATTATTCCATTTATGTTGTCCAACAATGGTTTGCAGTCATTTGCCTTTATTTTCCTTTAGGATATTGGCACTCCTAAGTATTAGAGAGGTAGATTCCCTTGTTTCAACCACATCTCAATAGCCTCTAAAGCTTCATCTCTACCAGAATTATAAGATAAATGTAAGGAACTCTTTGGGTTGCTTCTCAATCCATAAAACTCCTAAAACTCCTTCATTGTTTGCATAAGTATATTAATAGAGTTTTTATTAGCCTTGCCAAACAATAAGAGGTCATTAGCAAAAGCAAGGTGAGTGAGCTTCATACCCTTGCATCTATGGTGATATTTGAATTATATTCCGGTACTTGTTGTCCTAGCAAGAGGAGTGGATAGTGCTTCTATGTAAAATACAAATAGGTAGGGGGATAGGGGATGCCCTTGTCGTAATGCCCTTTTATCTCTAATTAGCCTAGTCGACTCCCCATTGACCAAAATTGCTAATGTTGCAATTGTTGCACATTCCTCTATCCACTCTCTAAATAATGTAGGATAGCCAACTGATTTTATAATGTTAAAAAGAAAACTCCAGTTAATAGAATCATAAGCCTTAGCTAGATCAATCTTGATTGTGCAATTCTTCCTCTTCCTTTGGAATGATAACCTTCCATCAGTTCCTGACAGAGTAAGATGTTGGTAGCCAACGATCTCCCTTTCAAAAAAACATTATGCTCCTAACTAATGATCTCTCGTAGGCTCCTTCTTATCTTATTTGCCAAAATTTTAGTCACTGTTTTGTACAGGATGTTGCAACAAGCAATAAGCCTAAAATGGTCTAATCTTGTTGCATTTCTTTGATTAGGTACTAGACTCACAAAGGTTTTGTTCCATTCCTTAAGGAGACTTTTGTTATGAAAAAACTCTTGTCTTGCTTCTATCACTTCCTCCCCCAAAATATCCCAATTTTTCTAGAAAAGCTTGCCATTATACCCATCTAGCCCTGGAGTTTTATCTGGGTGCATTGAGAAAATAGTCTCTTTGATCTCCTCACTTGTTACTTCCCTAACCAGTTCATCCTTATTTTGATCACTCAACTATTTAATATTAGTTATCACCTCTTTTGGAATCTCCTTAACTCTAAGGTCAGTACCATACTGCTTTGAGAAGTACTCAAATACTAGTCTTTTTTTAGTTCCTGGTTTTCATACTTCACTCTAGCTTCGTCTTCTAGGAATTTGATGACATTCTTGTTTCCTCTAGCTAACCTATGAAGAATCTAGCACATCTTCACCCCCCTCCTCCTTTAACCATATCATTCTTGATTTATGTCTCAGTAACATATTGGAGTCTATTAGGATTTAATTATAACTTGCAATCAATTTAGCTTCCTTTCTCTTTAGACGCTGCTCCTCAGGTCTGGCTAGTAAGCTTTTTTGACAATCTTTTTGGTCCTCCAGTCCTTTGTCAATTCCACTATGTTATAGATTTTGTGTATCTTTACTGAGTATCTTCAGTTGACCTCTCAGTTTCTTCAGTTTTGCACTCAGTTTGTAGCTTTTAAAACCTAGGATCTTAGTCTCCATTCCTTGTCTAAGTGTCTCCCTAAAGCTTGGATGTTCCATAAGATGGTTGAAAATTCTGAATGATGCACTCCTTTTCGACTCACTATTTGTCAGATCCACAATACATGGGCTATGATTTGAGATATTGGGTTCCTTTAAAGTTGCACTGCTTAAAGGGAACTGTTCCAGCCATTTGCCGTCCACCAAAGATCTTTCAAGCTTTCTAATCAAATACCATTCTCCATACTGTTTATTATTCTAAGTAAGCTCAATTCTATAACACTCCAGATCAGACAACCCTGTGTTTTTCACCACTTCTTGTAATTCTCTGCAGTCACTTTGTTTCTAATTTCCCCTTCCTCCTTGATTTCAGTCTATTGTAGACTATAATTAAAATCTCCAAAAATTGTCCACGATTTCTTGATGAAGCTACTGACCCTTTCTAACTCGGTCCATACTACTTGTCTAAGAAATTTGTGATTAGCTGTATAAACAATTGTTATCGCTATCTCAATACCAATTTCTTTCAGGAGTATATCACAGTTTATTAATTGGTCATTCTCAAACCTATTCACCATTTCCACCTTTTGAGGATTAAATCCAATAACTACTATACCATTCACATGATAAGCATGGTTTGTAATCACCTTCCATCCCTTGTCTACGAACTAATAAAAATGTTCTCCATCTTGTCCTTCTATATTTTAGTTTCCACTAAACAAAATCTAACATACTTTTCTTAATTAGGTCCTTCCCTGCAAGTTGTTTATTAAGGCTATTCAGCCCTCTCATATTCCATGCAGTTATCTTTATCATTTTTTCTTTTTCACTAACCTTTTCTTCCTAGACTTCCTATTCATCCAAGATGTTTGAACCCATTTCCTGATTTGTTCTTAACACTTATCCTCTTTCCAATATAAAAGTGCCCATCATTTCATCTTTTATGTGCAACAGCCCAGACCACCCACTTGCAGATATTGTCCGCTTTGGATCTCGTCTTCTCGGGCCTCGCGCCCACACGGTTTTGTTTTTCCAGCGTGTAAGCCTCTTTAGGGCATTACTCCTGCAAGACTTCCCAGGAGGTCACCCATCCTAGTACTACTCTTGCCCTAGCACATTTAACTTCGGAGTTCTGATGGGATCCGGTGCGTTGGGGCATGGAAAACGGTATGGAGAGGTAGAGGGCATTTTTAGAAGTCTGACGCTTCGAGAACGGGGTCAATCGGAGGTCGGACGGTCAAATTATGCACAAAAGATTGGATAGGGGTCGGATTAAA
>JAOTAY010021752.1:0-10179 GCA_025629805.1 Erythroxylum baracoense | reverse complement strand
TGACGTCAGAACACAGAGGAAAGGATGAATCAAGAGTAGAAGTATCGTCTGTGATGACGTAAGAACACAGAGGACACATCATCACACAGAAGATAGAACACAGAGGATAGACCACAGACGATAAGTGGTCAACCCAGAAGATAAAAGTTAACTACAGAGGATAGAACACAGATCATAGGCCAAGGATAATAAGAAGGAGTTAAAAAGTTGTGTTGATTGGAGGATTTCGTCTGTGTTACTGTTCATGGAATATCGTCTGTGTTACTGTTCACAGACTTCCTCTGTGTTACTGTTCACAGAGTATCGTCTGTGTTACTGTTCACGGACTTCCTCTGTGTTACTATTCACAGACTTCCTTTGTGTTACTGTTCACAGAGTATCGTCTGTGTTACTGTTCACAGACTTCCTCTGTGTTACTCTTCACAAACTTCGTCTGTGTTACTGTTTACAGACTTCCTCTGTGTTACTGTTCACAAACTTCATCTGTGATACTATTCATAGAGTATCTCCTATGTTACTATTCACAGACTTCCTCTGTGTCACTGTTCACAGACTTCCTTTGTGTTACTGTTCACGATATCGTCTTGGTTACTGTTCATGGTTATCTTCTATCCTATTTTTGACCATTCAAAAGTAAAAATTGGCCTTTGAAGTCTTCATAAAAGTGGTAGCTCTTGAAATCCTCTTTCAAACTATCCAAAGAAACCCTAAATTGGATGTCTGTAGCAAAAGTTATGCTAACATCCCCGAAGCATGTATATATGTAAAGTGTGGACTCACCATCGTTGTTCCTTGAGATATTCAGGGTGAAATAGATAAATGGACTTCGAAGAGGGGAGCTGAACTTAGAAAGGGGAGTTTTGAACATAAGTATGGGTGATGAATGTGTGTTATAAGTATGCGACATCTTGTGGTATTAGAGAAAAGAAGATGGACCGATAATGGTCAAGGTGTTCTCTATTGGAAAAAGCTCACGGATTATGATATTCTGCATGAAACTTGGGGTCCGGAAATGGGTCCCCACAGTATAGATATATATGCAGATTCTTTTTCTTCTGTTAAGTTGGCTTCGTGTTGAAAGTTATGAGATCTTTGGATGGACTTGTTTAAAGTAAATTTTGTATCAAAGGAGTTTTGGTATGTAGGGAATTGAATGTTGGTTTGGGTCCTTTGGAATTTGTATTGGAAGTGTTTGTGATCAGATGAATGAAAAACAGAGAAGAGGATAAAAATGTGATCTGAACTTTTAAGGAAAAAACTGCATTGATATAGGTAGATTTAGGCTAAGTGGTCTTCATAAAAGATGTAGATTAATCTTTTAGCTTTCTAATGGTATAAAGATTGAAATTTTTGGACTTCAGACGCAAGAGTTATGGCCTTTATAAGATTGCAGTATTGGTGTACAAATTTTTGACTGAAATGGTAATCTTTACTTAAATGATTAAAATGTATTGATACAGGCTAAATTACAAAAAATTATTTTCATGAAAGTTGTATATCTTTTTCTTAGATTTCCAACGATATAAAGTTTGAAATTTTTGGACTTCTGGATTGAAAGTTATGTTGTTTAGAAGAGAGGATGTTCAACTGGGAAGTAGCGATCGCGACGAAGCACGATCGTGACAATCCCAAAGTTTAACAAAAGTTGCGATCGTGTCACAGCTTGATCGTGACAATCCCAGAATTTCTCAAACGTCGTGATAGCGACATAGCACGATCGCGATTCCCCTCGTTTTCTTGCTATTGTTCACCATATGTCGCAATCATGCACAAGCACGATCGCGACGCCTCTCTCTCACGGGCATGAGAGATGCAACTCACACCCGTGACTTTTTCCTCTGCTTCTAAGCCATTAAATTAAATACTATTCATCCTCTTGTCTTTACTGTCATAGGTCTGAGTGAAGAGTCGTGCCTGTGACTCTTTCCCTTTTGCATTTGCTTTTAAAACTCTTTAAATCAATTGTTATACATTTACTTAACACCCAGATCAATTTACTTTATACCCACTTTTTGCTATGATATTTTTTTTAATAAATTGTTGGGTATCGTTTTTACTTCTCCTATGAATTTTATTTATTTAATATAATTATTAATTATCCATTTATTTATTATCTATTAATTATTTTATTATTAATTAATTGTTTATATTAATTTATGATTTCTTGTAATTTAATTTCATGTCTAAAATCATTTTATGACATTTTAATAATTATTTGCTTATATCAAAAAAGTCCCACCACAAATTTTCCTTGTCTAAACTTTAATTAAATTAAATGTTATATTTTATTTTATTGCTAAGTTCCCAAATCTATTTATTATTAATTCCAATAAATCCCAATAGTGGCACGTAGTCACTATAAAATCCATATCG
This sequence comes from Erythroxylum baracoense, assembly GCA_025629805.1. Classification (NCBI taxonomy): domain Eukaryota; kingdom Viridiplantae; phylum Streptophyta; class Magnoliopsida; order Malpighiales; family Erythroxylaceae; genus Erythroxylum; species Erythroxylum baracoense. The sequence goes on along the minus strand of JAOTAY010021752.1, from coordinate 7,806 downwards.
AGACCTGGGGCCAACATCTTTGGTATCAGAGCCCACGATTTATAAGGATTCCTAGGCTTCGAATGTGTTACGTTATGAATTATTATGCTATGTGATAAATTGTTGTTGTGTTAAATTGACTGATCGCATTAAGTGACATGCATATCATGCATACATTTAGGACATAACATGTTAAATAAAATGTAAGATAAATGTTAGTGTTTTATTGAAGGAGTAAAATGCAACCTCGTCGAAGAACACTTCGAGGAATTTTGCAAGGATCTGTTGCACCTAATTCTCCACCGAGAGAGGAGGGTATTAACGAATCCGTAGCCCCAGCGAGTGCTGACGCAACTGTAGGGTAGGATAGTGAATGCTTTCCACCTCAAATGCCCGAACCACCTCTCCCTCAAACACAAGTAGCTAATATGTTTGATCCCAGAATGTTTCAAGCCTTTGCTCAGGCTTTTGTGCAAGCGATGGGTCAGATGCTATTCACGTCTACTCTAGCCCCATCCAAGAAAGGAAAACAATTTGATAAGCTGAGAAAGTATGGCACCGTAGACTTTTATGGAACAACCAACCCTAAGGAAGCTGAGACTTGGTTAAGGAAGATGGAGAGAATATTGGAGCAGATGGATTGTGAAGAGGAAGAAAAGATCATGTACACCGCGAGCTTGCTACAGGTAGATGCCCTGCACTGGTGGGAAAGCGTACCTGGGAGCCAGTTAAAGTCGCCGGTGTTGACATGGGCCTATTTTCAATCTACTTACAAGAAGAAATATCTGTCTAAGGTGTACATCTAACAAAAGCAGAGAGAGTTTTTGAGTCTCACTCAGAGGGAAATGATTATGAGTACGAGCGTAGGTTTACCAAGTTATCCAAATATGTAGCCAAGCTGATGATGAGTGAAGCAGTCAAGTGTAAGATTTGAAGCAGATTTGCATTTAGCCATCAAAGAGAAAGTGGTCGTGCAAAATCTCTATGACTTTCAACAATTGGTAGAAGCTGCATTAAGAGTGGAGAATATTGAAACCATAAAGAGTGTAGTGAACAGAAAGAGAAAGGGAAGAGAACAGCTAAGCAGAGGAGGTAGTATGCCTGTACTAAGAAGGAGTACTAAGACTTTTCCTACACCGTCTGAGGTTTGAAGTCGTGGCTCGGGTAGATCCAAACCGATGAGAACTATTTTCCTTCAAGCCTTAACTGTTGGAGGAGGCAGAAGAGGAGAGAAGAATAAGCTATCCTATCCAAAATGTGACCATTATGGCAAATTTCATAAAGGGGAGTGTTATCGACTCACTGGAACTTGCTTTAATTACAGAGAGAGAGGGCACATGGCCAGGTAGTGTCCACAGTATGCTAGGCCAGTGCAAACTGAAAGGCAAGAATCAATGAGGGCTAAGACCGTGGAAGTTAAGTCTACAACTGAAGTGGGCAGTTCTGGCACAGTTAAGATGGTAAATCCTCTAGGAAGACCGAAGGGGCAAGCACCAGTTAGAGTATTTGCAGTGAATAGGGGGAAGTAGAAGCAGCTAAAGAAGTTGTAACTGGTACGGTTAAATTATTTCTTAACGATGTTATTCTTTTGATTGATCCGGGGTCTACCCACTCCTTTATTTCTACAAGTATGATTTTGCATGATAGAACTTTGAGTCCATTAGATGGTCCCCTGATGGTTAGTACCCCGATGGGCTAGTGTTATTATTAGTCATGTTTATTAGGAGTGTGAAGTATGTATCGGTGAGGCAAAATTAGTGGTGGATTTAATGCCATTAGAGATGAAGGTATTGGATGTGATTTTGGGCATAGACACATTAGAAAAATATAGTGCCACTTTGAATTGTAGACAAAAGATGATAGAGTTTGTGCTGGATAAGGGTGAAATGGCACTGTCTGTAGGAGACAGAAAGGCAAGCTCACCTAAATTTATTTCAGCTCTAAAAGTGGAGAAAATGATGAAGGGGATTGAAGCATACTTGGCATATGTGATAAACACGAAAGCAGATGAAGTAAAGTTAGAAAATATTCCAGTAGTCAAGAAATTTCCAGATATCTTTCCAGAGGAGTTACCAGGACTACTACCGCACAGAGAGATCGAGTTCACCATAGAGCTTCTTCCAAGTACCGCACCTATCTCCATTCCACCCTATATAATGGCTCTAGCAGAATTGAAGGAGCTTAAAGAGCAGTTAGAAGAGCTGATGGAGAAAGACTTCATTAGGCCTAGCTCTTTGCCTTGGGGAGCTCCAGTTGTTTTTGTGAAAAAGAAAGACAGATCTTTGAGGATGTGTGTGGATTATAGGAAGCTCAACCATGTCACCATCAACAATAGATATCCTCTTTCACGCATAGATGATCTGTTCGATCAGCTGTAAGGAGAAAAAGTCTTCTCCAAGATAGATTTGAGATCGGGTTATCATCAATTGCGAATAAAAGAATCTGATATGTCAAAGACTACCTTTAGAACATGATATGGACATTTTGAGTTTTTAGTGATGCCCTTTGGATTAACCAATGCCCCTGCAGCCTTCATGGATCTCATGAATAGAGTCTTCAAGCCTTTCTTAGACCAATTTATCATAGTCTTTATTGATGATATATTGGTCTATTCTAAAAGTGATAAAGAGCATGAAGAGCATTTAAGGATTGCCTTAAAGACATTGAGGGAGAAAGAATTGTATGCTAAATTTGATAAATGTGAGTTTTGGCTAAAGGAAGTAGTGTTCCTTGGACATATGATTTCAAAAAAAGGGGTACATGTGGATCCAAGAAAAATAGAAGTTGTTGTAGAATGGGAAGTAACCAAGAATGTAGCAGAAGTGAGGAGTTTCTTGAGATTAGATGGTTACTACAGATGATTTGTAGAAGGCTTTTCCATTATAGCCGCTCTACTCATAAAATTGTCAAGAAAGAATGAAAAATTTATATGGACAGATGAATGTCAGAAGAGTTTTGAGGAACTGAAAAAGAAACTCACAACTGCACCAATTTCGGCCTTACCTTCTGGTAGTGCTGGATATACAGTTTATAGTGATGCTTCGAGGGAAGGACTAGGGTGCGTGTTGATGCAAGAAGATAAAGTGATTGCATATGCTTTTAGAGAATTAAAACCCTATGAAATGAACTATCCCACGCATGACTTAGAATTGGCTACTATAGTCTTTGCATTGAAAATATAGAGACATTATTTATATGGAGTCAACACCAAGGTCTTTGCAGATCATAATAGTCTTAAGTATTTGATGAGTCAAAAAGAGTTGTATTTGAGGTAAAGAAGGTGGTTAGAATTATTAAAAGACTATGACTTGATGATAGACTACCATCCAGGGAAAGCAAATGTAGTGGTAGATGCACTGAGTAGGAAATCTACTATGGCTCATGTGAAGACTATATATTTACCTTTATTGAAGGAGTTGACCAAGCTTAAGGTGAGGTTGAGACAAGGTAAATTCGGTGGTTCATTGGCTAATTTTAGAGTAAGGTCAGTATTGAAGGAAAAGATAAAAGAATTGCAGGAACGAGATGAATACTTGAGCAGTCTTAGAGAAGAAATTAAAAATTGTAAGTCTTCAGAAATAGAAGTGAGAGAAGATGGATTGATGGTGGTAGGTAACAGATTATGCATTCTGGATATGTAGGAGTTAAAAGATGAAATTTTGGATGAGGCGCACAATGCTCTGTATGCAATGCATCCGGGAAGCATGAGAATGTACAGAGATTTAAAAGAACATTTCTGGTGGCGAGGAATGAAGAAAGATGTTGCTGAGTATGCTGGGAAATGCTTGGTATGTCAATAAGTCAAAGCAGAACATCAAGCACCTGCTAGTAAGCTAAAGCCTTTATCTATTCCTAATTGTAAATGGGAAAAGATTACTATGGATTTCTTAATGGGATTACCGAGGACCAGTAGAAAGCATGATGCAATATGGGTGATCGTGGATAGACTAACTAAGTCGACACACTTCTTGCCTATCAGACGGACAGATTCCTTGAATGTCTTGGCCAAGAAATACATAGCTGAAATAATCAAGCTTCATGGGATTCCAAGTTCTATAGTCTCTGATAGAGATCCAAGATTCACCTTGAGATTTTGGGAAAGTTTGCAAGAAGCTTTAGGAACCAAACTGCATTTTAGTACAACCTTTCATTCCCAGACGGATGGACAATCAGAGAGGACGATAAGGAAATTGAAGGCAATGTTAAGAGCTTGTGTAATAGAATTCAAAGGTTCATGGGATGAGCACCTACCTTTGATTGAGTTTGTTTATAATAATTCATATCATTCCGAAATTCAAATGGCATCTTATGAAGCCTTGTATGGTAGGAGGTTCAGAACTCCTATCTGTTGGGACGAGGAAGGTAAAAGGAAACTTTTAGGACCTAAGTTGGTACAAGCTACATTCGACAAGATTAAATTGGTAAAGCAGAGGCTTAAAGCGGCTCAAGATAGGATGAAGAGTTATACAGACGCACATAGGAAGGAGATGGAATATGAAGTGGGAGATAAAGTGTTTCTTCGAGCTTGACCATGGAAAAGAGTTTTAAGATTTGGTAAAAAGGGTAAACTCAGTCCAAGATATATAGGCCATTATGAGATTATTGAGAAGATTGGGCCTCTCGTCTACAAGTTAGCTTTGCCGCCAGAGTTATCTAAAATTTATAATGTCTTCCATGTATCAATGCTAAGGAGATATAGATCGGATCCATCACACATAATCCAACCTTTAGAATTTCAATTAGGGGAGGATCTAACTTATAAAGAACAACCAGTGGCGATCCTAGATTTAAAGGAAAAGGTCTTGCGGAATAAGACTGTGAAGCTGGTAAAAGTTTTGTAGAAGAACCATGCAAAAGAGGAAGCAACATGGGAATCTTTGGAAGCAATGAAGGAGAAGTAACCACACCTATTTGTGGACTCAGTTAAGAATTTTGAGGATGAATTCTTTAAGGAGGGGAGAAATGTTGGGTCCCAATTTTTCTTAAGATTTATTTTATTAAATTATCGAACATGAAAATAAATTAGAATTTATGAATTAGAAAATTTTGGAGTTTAATATGGTATATTATGAATTTTATATGGTTAGAAAGAATTAGAATTACCTGGAGGAGTTAGTAGGAATTGGATTTAATAAGGAAGGGTAAAATTGGAAAGTTAAAAATTTTGTCTTAAACTAATAAGGCAAAGAAGAGAAGAAGGAGTTGTGAGAGTTAAGAAACAAAAAGAAAGTGAGAGTCGTAGAAGAGACTAAAAGGAGAGAAGGAGAAACTGAAGCATAGGAAAGGGAAGAAGAAGGAAAGAAAGAAAAAGGAGAAAGAAGAAGGAGGAAAAGTTCAGGTGAGTTTTTAGGTATTCTTTACCTATTCTTTTTATTTTGATCGATGAAAGAAGTAGAGAAAATAGGTTTTATGTGATGAAAATTAAGAGAGAGAAGGAAGAGGAATAAGAGAACTATGTTATAAGATTTCTTTTATGAACTTAAGCAGATCTTAGTTCTTCTAGTTAGATAAATCACGAATAGATCAAGCTTAAGTTCATTTGTGGATATTTAGGTTTAAGGAAAGCTTCATTTGTGTGTGTTGATTAAATGAAAATATATATGTATTTGAAGGGAATCAAGCTAGTCGAAGTCAAGAGTAAGGAGAACAACAAGTTTGATATTAGAAGTATCAAGTAAAATAGGTAGGTAATATGTTTATAATTTTGTGATGATGAGCAAAAATATTTTTGTGTAAGAATGCTATAAATGTTTGCCTTAACTCATTGTGAATGTGGGAAAAATATTCTCTGAACTTATATCATGTTTGTTTGTATAATTGTGTTGTTTTATGCTAAGGAAAAACAGAAAATTTAGAAGCACGAAAAATATGATTTTGATATGTATACGTCTGAAATTTGTTTATGTGGGTGAGAGAGATACCATTTCATTCGTCACGTGCACGTCGACTTAAAGCCTTCTTCCAGCTGCCCACTTGTGGCATATGAGCTCCGAAAAATGGACTCATTTCATTCATGGTGTAAACTTCGGTTTCGCCATTTCGTTCCATAGGATTCTCTCGAGCCAGTTTGTTTGTGCATTGCATCCTGAATTGTTAGATATGGAAGATATTTGAATGATATTTTGTGATGATTGAATGAAAAATATGAGCTGAATTGTGTGGTAATGTGTTCAGATATATGTGAAAGTCTTAAATTTTGAATGTCATCTGCTAAGTCTAGCATGTGGTTTATATATATATATATATACTTGATTGTGTGTGGTTCGTTATCGCTGGCTATAAACGTATTAGCCACTGAGCTTCTTAACTCACCCCACTATTTTTCCACTTCTCAGGTGAAGAAAAAGCAGAACAACATTAACTTGCAAAATTCGGCAGACTCCTAGGATTTTTATCATTTGTAAATTAACTAGGTAGTTCAGAAGCTTTTGGCACTTATAATCATTTCAAGCATGAGCATCCATGAAAGTGTTCTGCATTTTGCTACTGGTGTGGTTTTTTGGGATTTGTAATGTGATGGGGTGCAAGAACTCTGTTTATTGAAAGTTGACCGAAAAGTTGCAGAGATTCTCATATGTATGTGTAAAATGTTATGTTATGTCAAATGCTAACGTGGCTGGAAGTGAAATTTTTGTTGCGTGATGACTTTTGGGATGGATTTTCTTTAAGTAAAATTGTTTAGATTGAAAGTTGTATGTATGGAATTGAAAGTTGGATTCGAGTCTTGTGGTTGTAGTTACTGGTTTTACATATATATATATATATATATATATATATATGGACAGATGAATGAAAATAGAGAATAAGGGTTAAAATGTAGTATGAAACTTCAAGGCATAAACTACACTGATTTAGGCAAAAGTAGACCAAATTGTCTTGATGAAAGTTGCAGATCTTTTTCTTAGCTTTCTAATGACATAAAGTTTGTAATTTTTAGATTTTTGGGTTGAAAGTTCTGATGGTTTGAAAGGAGAGAGAGCGACTAGAAAGTTGCGACTCCCTTCTTCATTTTCTTCTCCCTCACGCTCTTGCATGGTTCACTCACGCCTGTGACTTCTTTGTTCTTCCCTAACGCTCGTGCATAAACCCTCACCCCGTGACTCTTTTATTTCCTCTCACACCCGTGCATAAACCCTCACCCTCATGACATCCCTTCCCATTGTCACGGTTGTTACAATTTCATGTCACAGCCGTGACAACTCTTCCCATTGTCACGGTTGTGACAATTTCATGTCACATCCATGATAACTCATCCCATTGTCACAGTTGTGACATTTTTATGTCATGGCCGTGACACTTCTATGAATTGTCATGGATGTGACATTTTTTGGTCATGGCTGTGATAATTACAAATGTTAGACAAAAAAATTTTATTGGTTAAGTTCTAAGTGATTATATATATTATCCAACCCCCATTTAATTTACTTTCATGTCTAGAATTATTTTATGACATTTTATTATTAATTTTTTGTTTCAGTAAAGTCCCACCATGAATTTCCTTTATCTAAATTTTAATTTAATTACAACTTATAATTTTATTTTATTGAAATGTTCCTAAATTTATTTAATTATTATTTCATTAAATCCCAATCGTGGCGCATAGTTGCCATGAAATCCAAATCGAGACCTAGGCCCAATATCTTTGGTATCAGAGCCCACGATTTTTAAGGATTCCTAGGCTTAGAATATGTTATGTTATGAATTATTATGTTATGTGGTTAATTGTTATTGTGTTAATTTGATTGATTGTATTAAGTGACATGCATATCATGCATACATGTAGGACATAACATTTAAAATGAAAATAAGCTAAATGATAATAGTTTA
>JAOTAY010021751.1:0-10179 GCA_025629805.1 Erythroxylum baracoense | reverse complement strand
ATGTTAATTATCAACTTTCAATTTTAAGTTTTAACAATCTTTGCATAATACATAATTAATTAATTACATACTAACCCTAATTTACAATTCCATTTTCAATTCCAATTCTAATTTTCATATAACAAATTCATAAATAACATAAGTTACTTACCCACGGTATTCTTCAATCCAACAATTTCAAATTATCAACTTCAAAAATTCCATTACAAAACCATGGAAATTCCATTCCAAAACAATTCCAAACATTCAAAAATTACATTCCAAAAATTTTGAAACCAATCTTCATTCCAATTTCCAAAACAATTCCAAAACAAAACAATCAATATTCACTAATTAATCCATTCCAAAACTGTGACTCCACCAACACCAACTTCTTCAACGGTTCAACCTCCAAATCCTATCCTCCACCCACTGACAGCATATTCATCAAGACTAATACACAAATCCAAATTGGCAAATCCAATCCAATCCACAACACAAAAAAACATTGCAAGGTTTACTAGCAATTTTTGGAAACACCAAGAAGAGAACATATCAACTCATCAACCAATAAAATCAAGTATCAACATACCCAAAAAAAAATTTAACCTTCGAGTGACTCTGGTTTTCTCTTCGTTATTCGGGTTGGGGCTTTGGGTTTTCGGGTTGTCCGTTGTCCAGGTCCAACCATCCACCTGTGAGCATCAGAGGGTCAGTGGTGGTGTGGTGGTGTAGACTTGCGGTGGTGCGGCGAGGAGGAGAGGTGCGGACTTCGTAAACCCAGATCTATACGATGAGGTAAGGAGGAGAACCGGGGCGAGGAGGAGAACCGGAGAAGACAACAAGCAAGCGTCAGCGGTAGTGAGACAATCCAGACACCGGCGAGAGGGACGGTGAGAGCAAGAGAGTGAGAGAGAGAGGGTGAGAGTTAGAGAGAAGAGGGGTGGTGGTAGCAGTCGGGGTCGGGGGGTGGGTAGATTTTAGGTTAAATTTTTTATTTGCAAATTAGTCCTCTGAGTTTTTAAAAGTTACGAAATGACCCAGAATTTTCCGGTATGTTGGGTGCCGGCTGGTACCCAATGGAAAACCCCATTATCGGCCAGTATCAAGGTTAGGATCCAGGTACCGGTCTCCGGTCGGAACAGTACGGATCCCAAAAGCGTGGTTCCAGCCCCTTTAGGAAAACTTTCCGAATATGTGACTAATCTTAGCCTACGTTCAGTGCCCTATGATGCAAAGTACGGTAAGTAACAAGGATGTAGTCTTTGTTTAATGCCGAAGAGCACATATAGGTAGAATCTTTTATGACATCAAAACGGTGCACTTTCATCTTTGTAAGGATTGGACTATATTTCATTAATATACTTTCTTTAACTTTTAAAAAAATAATAATATGAATTGTCACACCTTATTTTTATAGTGCGTAAATTATAACATTTTTAATTTGAAATTTGGAGCAGTAATTTGAAAAGCCTAACAATAAACCTTACCTTTTTTAATACTAAAAAAATAATTGTGCAAGTAAATTATTTACAAAGAAATTAGCAACCCTATTTAACTCTTAAAATTATATCTCTTTTGTAGTTAAACTTAAATTGAGATATTTAACTCCATTTTAACCATTGTCCATGTGTATTCTTTTAATTAAAATTTGAAACCTTTTTCATCACTAGATTTTTTCATCTCCCATTATTTTTATCATTTTCTTTGCATTTATTTTTTCTTTTCCTCTCCCTTTATGTTTTAATATCTTCCATCATTAGGTTCATCTACATTATACACCTTTCTTTTGGTGGTTCTAAATTTGGTAGAGAGGGCGGAGGTGTATGTGAAGGTTTGATACCACAGGATATCCTAACTGGAGGGTTACAGGATAATAGGAAACCAACTGCCAGATGATAGAATTGACCTCTGTAAGAGTTCTAAGATACTAAAAAAAACTAGTAACTAAGACCTCGGTTATGTTGGATAAAATTTAATTGTATAGTGTATGAGTTAATTTGAGTAAGAAACTAAGAATATTGATTAAAATTGGTGAATGAAATATTGTTAAATTAAAGTTAGGAATTAGGATTTTTAACAATGTTGATTAAAATTAGCTAAGAAAATACAATAATTATAAGCATTACAAATTGAATTTTATAAGTAAAAAAATGTAATTACATAAAATAGGTTGTAAAGTTATAGTTATGAGTTATGGATGAAGTTAAATAGGTTATAGTTGTAAGTGTTTCTTTAGTTTATGATTAAATGATATAATTATACAAAATTAGTTATATAAGATGTATATGCTTTTGTGTTAGTTTTAACTTTTTAGTTAAACAATATATATTTTGTGATAGTAGTTGATAATAAAAATATGTGTTCGTTATTTTGATATGAAGTTATTAAGTCAATTTCGATATATGTCTTCATTTATTTTTGTAGATAAATGAAAGGAAGTTCAAGTACTATAGATAATTAAACCACTTCAGTAAGATTCAATGATCCAGCTTAGGCTCATGCTGGATTGGTTTATGGAATAAAGAACCATACCATTTGTTTATTCTGTAACAAGCATTCGAAAGGTGGAAGAACAACAGATTAAAGAAGCATTTAGTTGTGGTTAAAGGTGATATAGAGCCTTGTAAAAAAGTGAGCCTTAGTGTGAAATAAAAAATGAAGTCTTTACTTGAAGAATATCAGCATGAGAAAGATAGAAGGCAAATACTGAATTACAAAATTAGTAGTGGAAGTTCTTTTGTCAGTGTTCAGGATGTTAGTGGGAATGGTGAAGGTGGTAGTATTCGTACCTAACAAAAAGGGAATGTCACACCTGATGTTAGTAAAAGAAGAAGACATGTGTCTAATTTTATTTCACCATAAACAACTTCTAGAGCTCAGCCTTCAATTCACCGTACCTTACAATATAAAGAAATGTCTTATAATATGGATATGGAAATGGCTAGATGGTGATATGATTCAGGTATAAGATTCAATACTTCTTAGTCTTATTATTATCAGCCTATGGTAGATATTATTGCCTCTTATGATCTAGGATATAAAGCTCTTTCAATTGGTGACTATAGAGGTAAACTTTTGAGTAGCTCTATTTATGAAATAAAAAGCTATGTGGATGAATGAATAATGAATTGGGTTGTTTTTGGAGGTTCAATCATATGCGATAGTTGGATAAATAGAAGACAAAAGCCTTTTTCTTAATTTTTTGGTTTATTCTTCAAATGGAAAAATGTTTTTAAAGTCTATTGATGAATCTGGCCTTGTTAGGAATCCTGATACTTTATTTGAAATGTTTGATGAAGTTAGGAATGAAGTTAGGAACATTATTGACAACGATTTTTCTTATAAATTAGCTGAAAGATGATTATAAAGCAAGTATAATTCTTTTTATTGGACTCTTTATACTGTACATTGCATTGACTTGATGATGGAAAATGTAGAGGATGCTAGGTATTTTCCTATTATTGATGAGATTGTACAGAAAGTAAAAAAGTGACCAAATTTATCTACAATCATGTATGAGTCTTGATTTTAATGAGAAAGGATTTCACCAATGGTAGAAATTTGTTTCATCTTACTATTACAAGATTTGCAACAAATTTCTTATCACTTTAGTATTTTATTATAAAAAAAAGAGTTAAGACAAATGTTTGCAAGTGATAAGTGAGTTGCATCTTAGCATGCTAAGTCTAATACTGGATTGGAGGTTTCTAGAATTATACTTGAAGATAATTGTTAGACCCCGAATTTTTTTAGAATTTATTTTAATAAATTAGCAAGCATGAACTAAAAATTTGAATTTTTGGATTAGAAAATTTTGAAGTTAGTTAAGATTATATTTTTATTTATATGTGTTTGCATGTATTAAATAGAAATGTTAAAATAAAGTAAGGAGTTAGTAGGAATTAAATTAAATATGGAAGGGTAAGCTTGAAAAGACAAAAGTTTGTCTTAAACTAATAAGAACAAAAGAGAAGAGAGTCGTGTATAGTAAGAAAGAAAAAGAGAGAAAGTCGTAGAAGAAACCAGAAGAAGAGAAGGAGAAATCGAAGCATAGAAAGGAGAAGAAGGAAAGAAAGAAAAAGGAGATAAGAAGTGGAAGAAGAAGGTTCAGCTGAGTTTTAGGTAACCCTTTATCTATCTTCTTGTTTTGATAGAAGAAGAAAGCAGAGAAACTAGGTTTTTATGTGCTGAAAATGAAGAGAGAAAGACGAGGAACAAGAGATTTATGTTCTTAGATTTTCATGAACTTTTAGCTAGATCTCAGTTCTTCTTGCTTAGATAAACTAATAGTAGATTAAGTCTAAGCTCATTTTTAGATAATATAGCTTTATGAAAGTTCTATTTACGTATGTTGATTGAATGAAAATATGTTTGTTTGAAGGGAACCAAGAACTTCGAAATCAAGAGCAACAGGAAAAACAAACTTGAGCTTGAACTTATAAGTAAATAGGTGGGTAATACGTTTATAGTCATTATGTTGATAAGATGAATTATTTGCTTATGTGTGTACTTAGATGCTTGCTTTTATTCATTGTGAATGAGGGAAAATTAATCAGTGATTGAAAGTATGTTTGCTTTGAAAGACTCTACTACTTTTGGTATTAATGAGAAGAAGAAAAATACAAATTTCATGAAAATATGATTGTGATATGAAATATGTAAGCATCAGAAATTTGCTTATATGGGCAAGAGGGATACCATTTCATTCGTCACATGCACATTGACCTATAGCCTTCTCCCAACTGCCTGCTTGTAGCATATGAGCTCTGAAAAATGGACTCATTTTGTTCATGGTGTAAACTTCGGTTTCGTCATTTCGTTCTATGGTATTCTCTCAAGCTATTATGTGTGTGCATTTTGCTTTAAATTGCTAAACACGACATATGATTGAGTGCTATGTTTTGATGATTGAAATTTTTACCTGATTCAATTTGTGTAAGAATATGTTTATCTGTGAGCTTGAACCGTGGATAATGTATATTTAAATGTGTTATAAATTTATGTATATATTTGTTTTTGTATATGTGGTTCGTCGCTAATGACTATAACTGTATTAGCCACTGAGCTTCCCAGCTCACCCTATTATCTTTACACTCCTCAGGTGCAGAAATAGCAGCTCAACGTTGAACCTTGTAAAAATTTAGGTTGACTCTAAGAATTTCTATTTTTGTAACTAAGTTAGTTCAGAAACTTTTAGTACTTTAGAAGCATATCAAGCATGAGCATTCATGATTGTAATTTTTGTAGTATGATACTGATGTGGCTTTTGTTTGTAATTGAAGTTATGTATAAACCTTGCAACATCTGAGAGAAGAAACTCTGTTTTGTTTGAGAAATGACAATAAGAGGTGAAGAATTCCTCTTTTGGTATATGTGCAGAAATTCTTCTTTGCAAGTGTCAATTGTGGTTAGGAATACAAATGTGAGATGTTTGATGGTTTTTTAATAGATTTTCTTAAGCAAATGGTTAAAGTGGGAGTCTTACATGTATGGATTGTGTTTGTTGGATTCAGGTCTTTTGTTTTGTGAGAATGTATATTGACAGTAGAGAGAAAATAGGGGATAAATATGTGTTCTGAATCTTTAATGAATAAACTGTATTGATCTAGGCAGAATTAGATAAAATTGTCTTCATGAAAGTTATAGCTCTTTCTCTTAGCTTTCTAACGGCTAAAGTTTATAATTTTTGAACTTCGGAATTGAAAGTTATTGTGATTTAAAGTAGGAGTGTGCAGTCAGGGTTGCACGATCGTGCACATGCACGATCACAACAATCAAAATTTTTCAGGAAAGTCGCGATCGTGTACAAGCACGATCACAACGAACCCCCACTATTTGTGCATGACTGTGACTCTCCCCTCTCACGCCCGTGACTTTTTCACTTCTGCTCTTTTGTTATTTATTATTGGTTTGTTTATTTGTTCGACTCCCAATCCAATTTATTTTCATATCTATTTTATTTTATACTATTTTATTTTATTTTATTGTGTATTTGTTTTTACTCCCACCATGAGTGCTTTTTATCTTTATCGTAGTTTTATTTATTTTATTTTAAAAAGTCCCCAATTTTGGATCCTTGTCACCACGAAATAAGCACCGAGACCCGGGGCCAACACCAAATCCCACACTCCTTCCGTTCTCCAAACATGGATGCAACTTTGAGAACCACTTCCTGGACCAATGCAGGTTCAAATTTCATGACCCACAGGACCAACATGAACTTCAGTGCAGAACCTGAGTACAGAACCTGAGTACAGAACAATATTTAGACCGAGCAACTAGGGAACGAAAACTAGCTTAACTTGCAGAGACAGATATGTAAGCCTTCGGAATTTAAGGTCTTTAATGCATAACTCAACTACAAAGATTCAAAATTGTCTCACTTAGAATGGAATCAAATCAAGATGAAGAGATATAAAAGACAAAAGGAGAGTTTTCTTGAACTTTTAGACAAACAGCTAAGTGAAAGTTGAAAGATGAGGCAATCAACACAGGGTTTTAAAAAATTCAAGGTGATATTACACTTTCCCCAAAAACACTCTAGGGTTCTGGTGATTATATGCCAAAAGACTCGATCTTGTACCTGCAACGATGAAAAGGAACGAATTGAACGAGTTTAAAAAACCACATATTTATAAATTACTACTTAAAAATTTTATTAAATAATCTTTTTATAGAATTACAAAGGTCACTTCTCATTTCCAATATCCTTTTTTATATCACAATTAGAGATGTCAACGGGTCGAACTAGGCCTGGGCTATCCCCCGCCTCACCTCTGGGGTGGCCCATGGTTCGATGGGTCACGGGGGACCAACACGGCCTTACCCATTATTGTTTTTTTTTAAATTTCCAAAACAACGTCATTTTGGAAGTAACAATCGGCCCGTGGGCCAGCTGGGTGGACCATGGTTTGGCCATGGCCTATTCGTAGCCCGGTCAACCCGGGCTAAAATGCGGGCCAAGTCGATTTTGATATCCATAATCACAATCATTTTTGAAATTTTAATATTCTCGTCAATACTCAATATATATTTTAGAATTGTGTCTTTTCTTTTGATATATAATTAAGTTAGAAATGTTAAATACCACATTTCATCATCTCAATTCAATACTGTATCAACAGATATTCTTACTGTAATATTATTTATAATACTCTAAATTTAAACTAAATTAACACAAATTTAATCGAGTTTTAAAAAATTAAATACCTGTTAATTAAAAATAAGAATTTAATTTTTTCTACAAACTTATAAGGACTTTTACATGTTATTTCTATTGTGAAATCTCACGATAGATAAATACATCAAGATCTGAGTGAAGATACAACTAATGTCCATGCTCAAAAAAGAAAAATTATTCCCGATAATTAGGAATGGAAAATATAGCCCAGCCAGGTCGAACTTCGCCCCAGATTGATCGAACCATAGGTCAAAATTGTTTGGTTCAACTGGGTTACAAGTTAGACTCGAGTCGGGGTTTAGCCCCATGGAAAAATTCAAAACGACGTCGTTTTGTCAATTTTAAAAAATATATAAAGTTGGGCAAGCGGGCTGGGGGCTAGGCCACTAGCAGCTCATACTCAGTCCGGCCCATTATCATCCCTACCAGTAATTTATGAATTCATTTTTATTTCACCTAAATAGATGAAAATTTATCACATACAATAATTTTTTAACAATTTACCATTAGATTTATTAAACAAAAAGATTATATTTGTATGTGAATATAGTTTAAATACGAGGAATGTTTAATTAAGTATATATGCTTCATACTTAATTCTTATAAAATTTGTGCAACTCAAATTAGGATTAGTAGTTGGAGATTGTCCAGAGAATCTTCTTCAGCCAATTGGTTTTAGTTTAGTAATAAAATCTCAAGTTTGTTTCTATGTTATACATTTCATCTTATATATATAAATTGCAGTACAAATGAAATCAACAATACTACTTTTGATCATCATCATTGTATTCATAAACTATCTTTCATTAATAGGCAATTTAAGCTTGCTAATAGTTTATTTCACTTGATTAAGAATGATATAATTGTGTTGGAAATTACAGATAACATGGTCCATAATATATAGAAATTTTTTATATACTAAAATGCGGGTAAAGTTAAATTTAGTTGAGTCAAAGAGAAATCAACTGTATGAAATAGTTAATAAAAAGTATGGTTAAAATATGAGTTTATTTTAACATTTTCATAAAATTTTAAATAAATTGTTATTATTTTTATATTTATAAGTTAATACATATAGTCCTTATAAGCATATTTTAATAGTGATATCATAACCAATATATTGTTTTTATATTATCAAAAAAATTCGTAAAAAATATTATTATAGTTTTATTCAAATAAGAGTTATTTTTTAAATGAATATTAAATAGAACGTAACACAGCACAACACAATAAGACATCGACACATCGTGTGGCCTGCGTGGTGGGAGTCAACTTCTCCGGTGTGTGTAAGCGTCAGAGTAGGCTCTGACTGAAACAAACGTGTTGATGAAACCATTGACCACAAAACACGACAAACACACAAACGGAAAGAAACACATACGTACTCTAAAACTCCACGTCTTCTGTTCTGTCTCTCTCTCGGTCCTCCACTAAGTTCCTGTCGGCTTTTGCGTTGAAACCGACCCATTAGTTTACATTGCACTATCAACTTTGTCAAACTACCGTCACTCTCGCCGTTTTTCTTGACAACCTACACACTTCCACCCTGCGATCGTACACAGACACAAACATTCACACACAGAGAGATATTTGTATCTCTGAAGTAATCAATGTGCCCTCCTAACCACTAAATATGTTTGTTATTACTCATCAAAACCATCTTGTTTAATATAATCGATGTCTCATTCATCACAATTTGGATCGATAGTGGGACCTTTGGAATGCAAGTGTGCATTAAGAGTTGCTTCGATGTTTCCTATCGAATATGGGAATCTTATATCTACTTGCTTACATGTGAAACTCGACCACTTGTAGGCAACATTTTTTTTCCTAGCTCTCAAGGTTATTATCTCTCTAAAGGTCCTTGCACCTCCATATCTGGGAATCATGAGAAGTAACCTGAAAGGCAAGGCTGTTTTTTATTTCATCATCTGGACTTTGCTGGACGAGGAAGACAGAGACGAAGAAGGGAGGTATTTATAAAGGGCATGCACGTAGTTGGAGATTGTAGAGCTGTCTGATGATGAAGAAGAGCGGTTAGTTCACTGTCTAGTTATGTTAGTTAGTAAGAAGAAGGTGATAAGAGGGAGATAGAGATAAACATAACTAGAGTGAAAGCTTGAGAGCCTGAGGCTTCTATGGAGTTTGGATTTTAATCCTTGTCAAATAATTTGCTTTTCTTAGGTTGCAATTACTCTGAAAAAGGAAAGTAAAGTATGATTCTACTCCTTATAAAATATATAAGAATACTTGAAAACAATTTTAATATTACTAAATTGATATACTACTAAATGCTATTTTATTTAGTTTTAAAAAATTTTATTTTATAGCACTTATAATCATCAAAAAATGATTATAAAGTTTTTTCTTGTATTATATTTTGATTTACTATAACATAAAAAATCTAATTATTTCAATAACCCGAAATTATAATATAATCAAGTGTGCAATTTAACACTTAAATGAAAAAAGGACGACCTTCTAGTTCAAAGAAGGATATGAAAGACTAAGAAAACAAGCTAATAAAAAGCATAGAAACCCAAAAGACAAGCAAAACGAGTTCAGTGAAAAGAAAATTACTCTCTTGGCTTGCTAGGATCAAAGTTCCTTCTATGTGTAGTAGGATCATTACGAGGATAGCTTCCAAGGTACATTGGAAGTCCTACTTCTTGTTGTTGAGAGGTTCCAGACGAAGAAGAAGAAGATGATGATGAAGATGTGGCTGATGAAGTCCACTGTGGAGGATAGTTCAAGCCATATGTTCCACCTGGAAAGAGTTGCTGATACTGAAAAGGATTTCCATACGATGAATACACTTGTGGAGGAACCGAAGGGGAAGTGATTGGATTTGCAGCTTCTTGTGCATGAAAATCCTGAAGAGTACTGGTGGTCAGGTAACCTGTATGGCTTTCTTGAACTCTTTCAGGGAAATTAAGTTTGGCTTTGCTTCCTTTAAACCTGAGAGCAGCTTTATCATATTCAAGTGCAGCTGCTTCTGCAGAGTCAAAAGTTCCAAG
>JAOTAY010021750.1:0-10180 GCA_025629805.1 Erythroxylum baracoense | reverse complement strand
ATTCAAGTTTTGTAGACAACTCTGAATTTGGTTTATTGGTAAATGATTGTAAGGCCTTGCTTGAGTCTAGGCCAAATTTGCAAGTCAGATGGCTTCGTAGGATGAATAATGGTAATGCTCATAGATTAGCACGAGCTTCCATATAATTCTCTAGGCACAGAGTTTAGGATTGTGTTCCTAACGTGCTTGTTCCTTTTTATGGTTCTTATTAATACAACTTGGTTTTTACCTTTTAAAAAAAAGAATGAAATTTCTAAAATAAATAAATGAAAAAAGAAAAGAAAAAGATTAAATTAATAAAAATAAAGTATTCATAATATTCTTGTCCTTAGTAGAAGTGCCAAAAATGTGATTATGTTGTGTATATTCAATCAAAACTATATTAGAGATCACTAAGCAAGAGCACCTATCTTTATTATACTATAACTTACTAAATATCAGTGTTGATCCCATGAGAATTATAAGTACTAGCATTAACCTTCTTTCTACTATCTAATCTAACAAAATGATTTAATTAAAGGGAAATATTAATGAAACTAAAATTACTAATATGAAACAATAAACCGAAGCGATGAATAAGAATGGAACAACCAAATGACAATTAAGATCTAGATGTAAAATCCCCATATAACCTTTCTATGCTTGAATTTATCTTAATAAAATGACTAACCCTAGTTTCTTGGATTTGTAGATATTTCAAAGTTATAGGTATATTCTTGCTTAAGAAATTTAATCCCATTCTTAAGTTAATATATTAAAATCTCTTTATGATTAAAACCCTAAAGAATGTATTAAATCTTTCTATTAGTTCCCTTATTAGAACTAAATTTAACTTAAAAAGATTTATATGGTCCTATCTCTAAGATTTTACGCAACTTTTATTATTCATGTTATTTTCTATTCCTGCATATGAATTGTCAATCCTTATTTATGAAAATTGAAATTGAATTAAAACGCTAGCATATTTCAATTCAAAATAAGATATAACTATGAATAATTCATAACAAAAATTAGGTCTTTCATCAAATCAAAAAACCAAACCATACACACAGTTCTAAGGATCATCTCATCTAGGTGTATACCAATTTAGTTCACAATAAGAACAAGAAAACCAACACCATCGAGAAAGAAAAGAAGATAAAGAAATCATTCTCATAGGTCTTGAAATCTTGATATTATTTTGTTAAATGTTTATGGAATACCCTTCTTTATCTCCAAAATTTCTCCTTTCTTATCCTAATACACTCTAGTTTGACTCCTAATGGCTGCTTTCTCTTGTCTCCCCTCTCTAATTCCCTAAAAGTTTCCTTTTATTCTCACTAAACCCTAGAAATTTTAAAGTTTCTCACCCAACATAAACAACATAAACCTGTATTAGTTCTATGTTTTACATAGCTACAAAAAACCATAAATTACATAAAAAATCACCACCAATATGAGTCCACAACATGATTTTGTGTGGCACCCATGTTTGTTTAGTTACTACTCAATCTTATAAACACTAGCATAAAGGCCACTTGCAACTTTTCAATGAAATATAATGCACTAGTAACTTATATAAGATATCACACGAGTCTATATTTGACCTATGTCCTAAACGTAGGTCTATATTTAAATTATTGTTTACCCAAATTCATGTTAAAACTTATCCATCTTGGCTTCAATTTGTCTATATTCATTCTTTCTTTATTAGGGAGCTAAAATAATGTATATAAATAAAATATAAGGCATATTAAGTACCAAATCAAATAAAAATCATCCAAATATAAGAAAAATGCTCTCAAAATCAAGTTAAAAACATAACCTAATTAACACCTATCACTTTTCTAGGAATTATTGATGTCCAAATTCTTTACTCCATTACTTGCTTTTTGTAATCTTATTAGATAATACTTCTGTTAGGTTTTATCATCCATCAATTAATTATTCTATTTCTATTCATGACTAGTTAGTAAGACTTCTTATATGAACCTTACTAATAGGACTAGTGAGATTCCTTCCTAACATAAATAGGAACAAGGATCATTATTATTGAGACAAGTTTGACTCAAGAATAATGAACTAAAAAACATAAAGAACTATATAAATCACCACACTCATAAAAATATAGGGTTGACAGTGATAAGATTTTAGGGTTTGATTACCACTAGTATGTTAGATAAAATCAAAGTTAATAGAGAAACTAAGCCAAGAGTTTCTCTAAAAATAATAATGAAAATCTCTCAAAGGTTATTCAATTGAATAATAATATTAATCTTCTCATTACATCAATAAGAAAGCCTTTCATAGTCATATAACCATAAAAACTAGAGTCCTAAGAGAAAATAACATTTTTTATATAATCTAATTATGAATTAACCAAATAAGTTTGTAAAATCAATCCCTATCTAAATAGAAATGAGGAATTTTAATCAAACTAAAACTTTTAATTATGCGAGTCTAACGTCTGTCTAAGAAGTACCCACCACTAATTTTGTTATAGAAATTTACATGCGTAAATAAGAGTTTAGCATCAGTTATAAGTCAACTTTAGTGTCATTTTACTTATATTTCTTTATTCTATAAATCCATTAAAAGATCAACATTAGTTTAATTTTATATTCATTGTCAGTTACATTATGCAACCATACTCCTTAGCTTACTCCTTCTATTAAATCAATATAGTATATTTCAATTCATTCTCTAGAAGACATAAAATTTCACTCCTATAAAGATACATCATTAAGTCATCGATAGCTTCTTTTACCTTCTTTACTTTACTCATCATTAATGGTCCTCCAATGTTCTTTAATGGATCTTATGTAATTTTTAACAATCCATTTAAAACATTTTCAATCTGTCTAAGCACTTCTTCATATCTCCATGTTTAAAAACTTGTGCAGATTGAGTGGACGCTTTATTCCCATCATTTTACCTCTTATTAAAATGATTTATCCTTAAGTCATCATCTTCATCTATAAGATGTCCTTAAAGGGAGTTATCCCCCTATGCATTCATATCATCCTTTCCCATATGCATACTCAATGTCCTCCTAGTGACTAGCATCCTCTCCTCTTTGGATCTGTCAATGCATTTATCATAACTAGCAACCTCCAAACTAAGTATATCATCATCTACCTTCTTTTACTTTTAGAAACATAGTCTCCATCCTCCCCTAACATAATCATTTTTTTGTTGGGACATTGTGAAGATATTTTTCCTCTCCTGAATTACTTGATATAATGATTCCTATTTTTTGAAGAGGAATCATTTTAATCATTTTCTCTATTTAGTGCTTGTACCTTCAATTTGGTTACTTCAGATTTTAGCTTTGAAGCTTTATCTTCCCTTTTACTCCATATTTTGCAACATAACTAAGAGCATGTACAAGAAACACCAAAATGGTTAATAGGCCTCTTTTTTAGTGGTCTTCCTATTTTTATGGCCATATGAACCATATCCTCCCACACCGTATAATAGTGTAGCTTAACAATATTGATAGTTTTTAGATTTAATTCATCGATGAAATGAGCCACTATTTGCTTCCTAATCTTCCTCAACATTTGCCCTAACCATGGCAACCTCCATCCCCTTATGGTAGTCATTCAGACTCTTGAAACCTTAAGTTAACATTTACAGCCTTTGATAAAGATCCTTATAGTAGGAACTTGGCATAAAATGCTTCCTCATCACTAATTTTATCTACTCTTATGTACCAATAAGTGGTTCTTGATTCCTTCTTTTAGTGAGGATTTGTTGATCCCATTAATACACGATATAATCACTAAAGTCCACAATTACCAAGTTAAATTTTTTCTCTTATAAAAAGTTGTGATAATTAAACATTAGATCTACATATTTTTTGTAATAGTTGGTTGCCAAAACTATTGAGGGTTAGAGTGTTAGAATACTGAGTCACATGAGTTACATCATTATAGAAATAATTTGGTGCACTTGGGCGATGATTTTATGATTTCATTCACATGCACAATATTAGCATACACACATGAATTATGTTTAGAAAAAAATACAAAGATTTTATGTGCACTAAATTGACATGTTCCAGGTTATAAAAGTTTCAAAATGATTGTGACACAATTGTGCATTTCTAATATCTTGTATTTTGGTTTACCAATAAAAATAATTGATGGATTATAAATAGTAATTTGGAGTTAATTGTCATGATTGGAAGATTGATGAATTAATATGTACGTTTAGCCTAGGAAAAATTTCAAGTGACAAGACAAGTTGACATGTAGAAATTTAGGATGACTAAGCCTATCATATGAGTGACAAATGGCTTAGAGAATTAAGTGAAAAAGGTTTTAGGAATTAAATGACATTTGGTAGCCAAAAAAAGAGCACATGTAGCTTGTTTAAATACATGACAATTGTCCTTTAAAAAAATAAAAGGAGGAGAAACACTCATCTTATACCAAATGACTAATAAAATTTCATGGTTATTTCCTTTTGTTATTTTTTGCCATACGCTCTCCATCTCATTGCCGAAACCCACACATAACCCACATCTTTGAGTTTTTACCTTAGTTCTGTACATCACCACCCCAAAACCATAGAAAATCCTTCATAAAGATAGCTATAGAGGCAGAACATTATGATATATACTGTTGTCTTTTCTCCTAGTCATGGCTGAACCCATCACACCTCCTCAATGTTCTTGAACTGTTCTTGTATGTGAGACTAAGCAAGCTTGACATTTGAGGTGGAATTGAAGCTAATCAAGTAAGTGAAATGCTAACCTATTATGGTATATGTTAGCTGAATTTTATTATGGCTGATTAGGGATGGATTGAATGTGATGGTGTTAAAGATGTGCCGGAAAATGAAGAATAAATGGGTACTTTTCTGTTTTGTTTTTGCATGTACGAAAACAATAGTTTATGGGTTGTTGTATGGATGATTTAAGTTAAGATTTAAAGTATAATTGATGAGGAATTTATGCTAAATATAGGTGTTATTAACGTATTTTCGAATCTAGAAAATTAGAGTTGTAGGTGCATTTGGAAAAAAAAGGCTATTAATGACATAAGTGAGTAGAATTTTGTAAGCCTTATTGTAACCAATATGGAAGTTATATTAACTTGAAATGAAGTAATTTTAAAGGACATGAAATCTGGAAAATTTCAGGTGTTAGTAATGTCTCCAAGCTTGTAAAATTCATGAAGTATTAAAGGTAGTAAAGTTACACACATTAGTGACGTTGATGACAAATTCTAGAATTTTAATTTCAACCTTATGTACATGTCGAACCAGCTGAGAAAATTCACTCTAAATTAGTATATTTGGACTTGATTAAGTCTAGGAATGAGCCTAGATTGTTTCTTGATTAATTGGTTAAGAGCTTGACAAGTTTATGTAGTTATCGATGTCATAACCTAAAGAATGAACTGTTTTGATGTGGTTTTATTCAAAGCTGGAAATTATGATTTGTTAAAGGAATAAATGTGTTCTTTTAATGCAAACATGATCTTAAGGACAAAAGTAATGTGTATAAGGTATAGATGAATGAGAACTGAAGAACATGGGGTAATTATGAATGAAAATTGAGTAAATGTATGAATATATATTGCTGAAAAAAGTTTGGTGAATGTATAGATATAGTGTGCTAAAATTTCAGATTTAAAGTAACAATTGTGTGTGTGTTATAAGAGGCTTTTTTATCATGAAAATATACAAGGATAAGTGTAATGTATGGTTAATGAATTTGGAATAAATCAAGCTAACTTAAAGGTATAAACCTAATTGCAAAATGGTAGTATACAAGCTATAATGTTTGAATGGTCTTAGGGTCTATAAGCATAAATTGAATAGTCAAGATCTATGCATAAGAATACATACACAGAAAGTCAATTAAGCATGCATTGAAACATGAAACATATATATGTGCATGATTGTATGTTTATATGATTAAACAAATTAGTAATTTTTCAACTAAGTGTGTGTATTGCGTGACGATAAATGCGCAAAGTGATTGTCAACATCCAAACATTACCGGAATATCGAGGCAATAACATTTCTAGAGTCTACTGTGAGTCAACTTAGATGTGTAAACTCACTAGTATGTGCTTCTGTGTGAATTGTATGTTTAATATAAAATGCTTGTATAATTGATTGATAAATGCTGAACTTAAGTCCGAGGAGTCAATTATATGGCATAAACAAACCAAAATAAAAGGTAATAAAAGCATAGCATATGAAATGATACATCTCATGATATTGAAATGCATGATCAGATAAAGGAGTTGTGATCAGAGTGACCGATGTATAGAAAAGAGCTTGAGCTCAAAATTATGAAAAAGAGCCTCATGCTCTGATAATATAGACTCGGTATCTATAATAGGTACGAGCCAGCCATGAACTTGGTACCCACAATAGGTGCGGGACAACAAATTGTGTTGATAGGCACTTGATCATAACAAAACAAAATGAGAACAAAAACACATGTGCATTTGCATATGCATCCTTACATGCATCATATGATTGAATTGAAATGATTTCTTGAAATGCATTGAAATGGTTGAAGTTAATGGAGAATGTGATGTAATATACAATATTGGCTTATATGATATACTCGTTGAAGTGTGATAAATTGTGATATAACCTGTCCTTGTGATTTGACTTGTGTGAGTGCATCGATGATGGTTCACTCACAGAGTTCGCAAACTCATCAAAATTGCAACGTTGTTTTGTTTCAGGTTCAAGGGAGTTTTAGTTACTAAAGCGATCTAGTAGAAGTTTAATACTTACATTTTAGGGACGAAAATGACTCAAAGGTCTGATCAGCTGAATCTGCGGAGTCTAGTTAGAGTCTTTTCTATTAACATCCCATGTCATGTTACACATTTTTGTACTAAGACTAAACTCTAAATTATTATGTAATGTATATGTGGATTTTGAATTATAATGTCAAATGTGACTTTTTATGTGTATGATAGAAATGGGAAGAAATGAATGTTTTGAATTCTTATGATATGTTCGATGCCTAAGATTTAGTTAATTTGATTATCCTAATTTATCATTTCCGTAGAGAATATTCTTGAATATCCTCTGGTATGTTCGGGATTATGCTCTATGGGAGTGGTATTTTACAAATTTGGAATCAGAACATAATTTGGCATCCTTAGGTACATATTTAAGCATTTCAACATGGCATATAGTAAGAGACCCATATAGTGATAAATATTATTGTTTGTTATAGGTCATCTACTATAGGAGACAGTGTTGCAAAATCAGCTGATCTTAAGTCAATAGGAGATAATAGAGAGTCCCCTATACTCCAGTCTGGTTAAATGCCTTAGAGAGTCCTTGAGAGGAGAGAAAGGAGGTATGATAAACTTAGGAAGCAGAGAGTTGTAGACTTCTACGGAAGTACAGATCCTGTCAAGGTAAAGGGTTGGCTAGAGAGAATAGAAAGAGTGTTTGATCAGATGGACTGTAAGCCTAGTGAGAGGTTCGACTACGTAGTTTCATTACTTCAAGGTCCAGCCTATCAGTGGTGGAAGATAGTTCCAAGTAGTTCCACCCTACCTTGCAAACTGTCATGGGAGGACTTTCTAAAGGTCTTTAAAGATAATTACATGCCAAAGATCTATTTGGATAGGAAGATGAAAAAAGTTTCTTGATCTGAAACAGGAAAATTTCACTGTAGCTGAGTATGAGGTACGATTCAATAAACTATCGAGGTATGCTACTGTTGTGATCCCGACTAAAGAAGATAAATGTAGGCGGTTTGAGGATGGTTTGAATATGGAGATCAGGACAAGATTGGCTATTACAAATTTGAATAGTTTTACCGAGCTATTTGGAACAGTTATTGAAGGATGAATAAGGAGAGTATAGACAAGAGTTTAGGTCTAAGAGGCATGGTAAGTTTCAAGTCGACTCTAGCAAAAAATTTAGTAAACGCTAGAATAGACCAACATGATCACAATCTAGATCGAGGCAGTCAGGGTTTAAACCTAGAGGCTATTTTTCTCATTTTGGTGGTGGTAGAGGCCAAGCATCTAGAGGGCAGATTTATGACAGACAAATATAATAGATTTACAGTTGTGAACATTGTGGAAAAAGACATGGTGGAGTATGTTGGAAGGTAACAGAAATTTGTTTGCATTGTGGCTCCTTAGATCACTAGATTAGAGACTGTCCAGTAACTTTAGGAGCACGGTCTGGAGTGAAAGGAGAACCAGTGGTGGAGATGACTATCCAGTAGAGCAAAGCCAGTGGAGCAAGACAGAGAGGCAGAGGTAGGGGTAAAGCATTCTTAGCAGGTCTTAATGTTAGGATTGAAGTACGGAGTAATTAATCACAGTCTCAGGCTAAGATTTTTTCCATCACTAGACAGGAGGCACAGAGCTCCCAGATGTTGTTGCAGGTATATTATATGTCTTTAATCTTGAGGAATTTATATTGTTAGATCTAGGATCTATGCATTCCTTTATTGCACCACATTTAGCATCTCAATTACATTGGGAGAGAGAGATGTTAGAGTTTGGCTTAGAGATGAGTACTCTAGTAGGTACTACTACAACGATTGAAGAAGTATATAGAGGATGTATTACTCGAATTGACCAAGTTGAATTGAAAGCCAATTTGATAGTAGTATAGTTGAAAGAAATAAACTTTATTTTAGGTATAGATTGGCTTATTGCTCATAGAGTTGTGATGAATTGTTACACTAAAGAGGTTATTATTGAATCTCCTACTTAACCAAGAGTAATATTTCCAGGTGTTAATCAAGCAGTACCAGCCAAATTGATTTCATCAAAGAGCGCTTTTAGACTAATTCGAAGTGGATGTGAGGCTTATTTAGCCTATGTGATTGATACCAGAGTTGAGCAGATATTACAAGATAATCCTATTGTTAGGGATTTTCTAGATGTCTTTCCTATTGAATTATTGGGATTACCATCAAATAGAAAAACAGAGCTCACCATTGACCTTGTCCCAGGTACTGCTCCTATATCTGTTCCTTCTTATAGGATGACACCTGTGGAACTTAAAGAACTTAAAACTCGGTTGTAGGAATTGTTAGATAAGGGTTTTATCAAACCCAGTGTGTCACCTTGGGGAGCTTCAGTTTTATTTATGAAGAAGAAGGACGGGACTTTGAGACTGTGCATTGATTATAGGCAATTGAATCGGGTGACAGTGAAGAATAAGTATCCCCTACCGAGAATAGATGATTTACTCGATCAATTACAGGGAACTCAGGTATTTACTAAACTAGATGTGAGGACAGGGTATTATCAATTGAAAATAGCAGAAGCTGATGTACCAAAGAGTGCATTCAGAACCAGATATGGACACTTTGAATTTTTTGTGATGCCTTTTGGGTTGACGAATGCTCTGACTTCCTTCACTACAAGAAAAACGTAGTTTTGAGATGGACATTATTGACAAAAAATGTTAACTTTCTGTAGGAATGTAAAATTAGCGACGGACATTATCGACGGACAAAGGCGTCGTAGAAACAGCTGTAGCTAATAAATATCGACGGAATATCATGTTCCGTTGGTAAATTTACCAGCAGAAAATAATGTTCTGTTGGTAAATTTACTGAGGGAATGTTTTACGGTTCACTGTCGGTATATTTACCAACAGAACATTATTTTTCGTCGGTAAATTTACCAATGGTTTACATTTTTCTATCGATAAGTTGTTAAAAAATTATTACCGACGGTATTCTGTCTGTGATTATCGACAGAATACTGTTGGTTATTCCATCCGTGATTACTGAAGGCATACCGTTAGTTACTCCGTCTGTGATTACGGACGGCATATGGTTGATTATTCCATCTGTGATTACCGACAGTTTACGCTTTTTTGTCGGTAAGTTTGTTCAAACATTACCGACGGGTGTTCTTTTACCGTTGGGAATTGTCCCAACTTTACCAACGGAAGTTGTTATTCTATTTGTGATTGCTGATGGTAATGTTCCTTTTGTCAGTAATTGTTTTAATTTTACCGACGGATCACAGATTTTCATCAGTAAATTAATCAGAAAACTTTTTTTAATAATGTACTATTAATACTGTCAATAAATTTTATTTCATGATGTTATAATTGATGCATAATTTAAACAGTTATTAATGTAATAGTATACGTTTAATTTTTTAAACATAAATTTGATTGATGATATAAAGTTGAAAATATCTTAATTGATAATAAAAACATTAAATTG
>JAOTAY010021749.1:0-10181 GCA_025629805.1 Erythroxylum baracoense | reverse complement strand
AACTTAGTTATGATGGATTAGATAGAGAAGAGAAGGCTATCTTTCTTCATATTGCATGTTTCTTTAAAGGTGAGAATATAAACGAAGCAAAAACAGTATTAAGCAGTTGCGGACTCTCAGCAAATATCGGAGTAAGTGTTCTTGTCGACAAATCTCTTGTGACTATTTCTAAGTATGAAAAATTAGATATGCATGATCTGTTACAAGAATTGGGTAGAGAAATTGTTCGTCAAGAATCGAATGATCCCAAACGCCGCAGTAGATTATGGGATGTTGAAGAAATACGACGTGTGTTTGAAGAAACTGAAGTAAGATTTAAAGCATAAAATTATATAGATAAAATATTATGAATTAATTCTTTTATATATATTCATTTCTTTTTAATTATATTTCTATTTCATCATTATTGTTAGGGAACTGAAGCAATTGAAATTCAAAGTATAATTCTCAACAAGTCTCAAATTAGAGGCATGGTATTAGATCCGAATGTTTTCAAGAGAATGCCCAATCTAAAATTCTTAAGGTTTTGTACTTCTCGTGACGAACGAAGTAAATTGCATCTCACTAGAGGTCTCCATTTTCTACCTAGTGGGTTAAGATATCTTTACTGGGATAAATACCCGCTGGAGTCTTTGCCGACTGATTTTGATGCAAAAGAACTTCTTGTGCTTCATCTTCCTCGGAGTAATATTAAGCAGATATTGAAAAAAGTGAAGGTACGTACATTTTATCTATATATGCTTAACGGTTTTCTATTTGAAAGAAAGACTGTAATGTGGATACACAACTATCTCCTACTACTTACGCAGGGTGCAGGCAAGCTAAAGTCGGCTGCACAATCCCTAATTGAGTCTCCTCTCATATGTCGTGTCAAAAATATTGCATCTCGTATATTTCCTTCTGGCATTGGCAATATCAAGGTTCCTTCATCTTCTTGCCAGTTCTTCAGCAAGATTACAAGCCTAGACATGAGAAATTGCCAAAATCTGAAGAGTTTTCCAGATAATGTTGATTTTCAATGCCTTGAAATTCTTGATGTCTGGGGATGTTCAAATCTGGAGATATTGCCAGTAATTTCAACAGAATTAAGAAAATTAAATGTGGGAGGTACAGCAATAAAAGAAGTACATTCATCTTCAATTGAACGCCTCAGTAGACTGCAAGAGTTGAATATGGAGTATTGTGAAAAGCTTGAAAGTCTTCCAAGTAACATTTGCAAGTTACAAGCTCTTCAGGAACTTAATCTAGACTGTTGCGTAAGCTTAAAGAAATTTCCCGAGATCTTGCAGCCCATGTCCAAGCTAAGTAGAGTTGGCTTATCAAATTCAGGCATAGAAGCGATACCGTCCTCCATAGACAATATGAAAGGGTTGGAATCCTTGCGATTGGGATATTGTTTCAATCTTGCCTTTTTTCCTGAAAGCATTGGTAATCACGTGAGAAGACTTCGTAACTTTTGGTTCAGAACTGCGTGTAAAACGCTAAAAAAGCCACTCTGCTCTGAGGATTTAGAACGTCTCCGTTTCTCCGTCGTCTCCTCTGAGTTCACTCGTAGTCATTCTCCCCATCCAAACTTTGATGCAGATTTAGTTATCGCTGGATGGGAAGATCGCCTGCGTGAGATGACATCAACTGTTTCTGAATGCGTATCTTATTTGATTGACTTACCATCTCTTCCGTGCTTAAGATTCTTTTCTCTGCGTTATGTTCTGGATCTATGGGATTTCAGGTTAAGGGAATTACCAAAGGACCTTGGTTCTTTAAACTATTTGAGGGAGCTTATCTTGGCAGCAAATGATTTTGTGGAGATCCCTGCCAGTATTAAACAACTTTCTCTGTTGGAATCTCTCCGATTAGATGATTGTCCAAAGCTTCGATCCCTACAACAACTTCCCACCAGTCTATGTCGATTAAGTGCCGCTCATTGCAATTCTCTCTCGACACTATTGGCCTTTAAACAACCAATCTTTAATGGCGGCCAGATGATGTTCAACTTCAAGGACTGCTTGAAATTGGAAGAAAAGGAATGTGAGGCTATGGCGTATAAGATGTTGAGAAACGGGCCAGAGGTAAGCAATATTTCTCTTTGGATAGTTTACACATTCTTTCTTCTAAATAATAATGTTAAAATTCGCATCACATGCATACATCGCGTCTTTTTGTGGTTCAGACGCAGGATGCTTATTTATGTTATGCGGGAAGTAGAATTACAAAGTGGTTCAGGCATCAAACTACGGGAGATAACATTAGAATAAAGCTTCCTTCAAATTGGTCCGTTAATCGCAGATTCATTGGATTCGCATTTTGCGTCGTTATTAGCCCTGATAGTATTCTTAGGAATGAAGATTATGCTGCATCTGAATGCTACTTTGAAGATAACTACAATCCTACCATTCGGTTTACATATCAAGCCAATTTTAATCTGGACGATCTACTATATTTTGATCGAAAGCATCAACACGTGTTAGTTTGGTGCTGGCATGACTTTAACGTTTGGATATCTGAAAGACGGCAATTATTCGGTCTTCATTGCATAAATATGGCCTCATTCAAGTTCTATACTACATATGCCGAGGATGATCGAATCAAAAAATGTGGAATAACTCCACTGTATATGCAAGATGATGATGATGATGATGATGATGATGAATACGATCACGATGAAAATGCCTATTGGATGCTACAATCATTGATGTCAACAAACGAAGATGATGATGAAGATATGAACTCAGGAGATGCTGATGATATTTTCTGGGAAGATGATGAGGATGAACTCTTTGTAACTGCTTCAGACATGTTCTCGGAAGATGATGAGGATGAACTTTCTGGAGCTGCATCAAACTGCGTCTGATATTCTGTCAGGGGATAGAGCAGCCATATCCTTAAAAAGGTTGGATTTGCTCAAGCATACATTTTCTTTTTCTTAATTCTACAATTTCCAGTTTACCCTTTATTCCTGTTGCCAGTTTCTTTTAGCAAATTACGTGGATTTTGACTCTCTTTTAATTTCATAGTTTTGTATACAGTGGAATGCGGAGCAGGGTTGCCTCTGCAATAAACACTCTCACAAGCCGAGTTGGCTTCTATTCAAAACATGTGAACTTCTTATTCCCAGATGTTGATTTAGTTTTAGCCTTTTACTGTAACAAAATGTCTTTATTACTATGTAAGATTTTCATAAAATGTACCCATTTGTATTTTATTTTATACTATTAATTTTTATATAATTTTTAATTAAAATTTTACTATAAACTTCATATTTTAGACTAAATAATATTTGTTTCTTACATATTTTTAAATAAAAAATGCAAATTGAATTAGAATTTATTTTTTATTAACAAAAGAATATTGAAAGTTTACATTGAATAAAATTTTAAAATATTAATAACTTGTAAATTGTAAATTTTCAAAAGTTAAAAAACTTATGTCAGACTTTTTTATTAATGAAAATTTTATTTATTTATTTTAATTCATATTTAACAAACTATGATCCTATGGGTATCTCCGCCAATTAATACCGTATTGGTACTAGTGCCAAATTTGATTTCGGTATAGTATTGTACTGATATCAATTAATATCATGTATCATTTTAGATAATTTTTTAAATTTGTAAAATACGCTCTGATTTTTTTTAAATTACAAAATAATCCTTTAATATATTATATTGTATAATTTATAATTTTACGTCAATATTATTTTCAAAAATCATAATAATAGAAATTTAAAATAAAAATATTTATTTTTATTAACATTATTTTCACATATTTCTGTTAATTAATAACAATATTTTTTCAAGCTTATACTTTCCTTATGCTCTTTTTAATTATGAGGTCTCTTAACTTTGTTTCTTTCTTTTTTATTGCTATCAACTTTTCTTCCTTACTTAAATTAAAAGCATTTTTTATTAATATAAAAACTAATTTATATGTTTAATATTTTAAACTGTTTCCTGACTAAAATGAAAATCTGAAGAATATATAGCTAAATTAATGTCTTCTAATTATGGTTTCCTTAATTTCCTAATGCTCATTTCCCTAATTTGTTTCTTTTCTATTTAGTAATTTTTTTCAAACAACTCACTCAAAATTTTAAACTTTATGACTCGTCGATACAATCGGTAATGATGGCCAGTATAAAAAAAAAGAATAAACTTCAATAAGATTGAAATTTTATCACATAACTAAAACAAAAAATTAGGACCTCTTTTAGTTATAAAGCATAAGAGTTGAATCTATAAAAAGTTATAATAATACTAATAAATTTTGAATTAATTTAATAAAAATTAAATAATAAAAAAACTTTCTCAATTTGAAATAAATCAAGAAAATTTTAAAACTCGTTATTTTATATTAAATGCTACATATGATTACTTCAATTAAAAAGTTAATTATTAATTAGACATCAATTAAGAACTCTAATATATTAATTCGATGAAGATTATAAGTATTAATGAAAAAATCAAAGGGGGTTAATTATTTCGCAACTTTTCTCAAACTTTTTTGCCGTCAATAAAATAAAACAAGCAAAATTGAAATAATAAATCAACACTAAAAATTTGGTAATGCAGTTCGGTACTTCTTATTTACGTCTGCGAGGCCCTCACCTAGTTTAATCACTTTCACGAAAGTACAATAGAATTACTCAAGACTTTATTGAGCCGACACCACTCAACCCTTGATACTATCACTCAACATCACTTTCCGTGAAAGAATTTCATACCCAATAGTACAACCGACTCGTACTAACCTCGTCAGAAGATTTATCTAACTACTTTCACTCAAAAACAACAAATAAATAAAATAGCTCAAGTATTTAATCAACTGAAAATTAAATAACAAAAATACTTGAGACAAAAAAGACTTTCCCCTGAATTTGTCTTCTCAAAATAACTCAGCTGAAATTTTCCACCATAACTTTTTTTTTTCATAAAAAATAATTCACAGTGTTCCTTCAATTAATTGTCAATACCTACTTTACTAAAAAGATCTATTAACTGCCGATACCTACTTACCGAAAAGATCTTCACTGTATTAACAAATCAAAACGTATGCAACACTTTGCTCACAAAACAACTTCAGCGTGGCTATCTGACCAATCACGTTATTCAGCTAATATCCTCGTATGTGCGGCAATTTGTGATATATATGCATAAGGTGGCCGCAATCTGATAGCAACAGCACGCTCCAAAAAATGGCAATTAAATGAACGGTATAGTGTAGTTACATGGAGTCTTTAACTTATTTTCTGGCACCGTCATTCCTCATCAGATTTTGAGAGTAACATGACAATAAACACCCGCTTCACACAAAGGTTTTAGATCTAATGTATTTTTCAAGCAACACACTTATCAAACGTTGTTTAATAATCTTTCTTACCGATGCACAACGTAATCAACGCCCCATTAAAAAATACATCTACCAAGTTTTTCTCACCTTAAAGACAACTTTGTTCCCACCAAAAAACAAAAGTCCAACCAAACCCTCTGCTACTTCATACATGTAAAACAATTTGTAGTCAAACTAGAATTGCTTCAACATCCTTTTTTCCAAAAAATCTGTCAGTACACATATAAATCACCAACATGATAACAATAGATTTTCACTTTGTGTAGAATTCTTTTTCAGATATAAATGTAGCAATTACATCACTTTGAATCCAAATCCAATTAATAAATAATGTCAAAACTAATTAAAAGATATATAATATATATCCTAACAATTAATTATACTTGTATTCTTCTTTTTAAAATAAAAAGTATCAATAAAAAGGTGTGATTTGTAAGTATTTTTTATTGATCTTGTCAATTTAAAACGAGTAATTTTTTCTAACAAAATATACTTGAATCTTTTTTAAATTGAATAATTTTATTTCTACATGTATGCCGATTTTTCCTTTATTAGCTTCCTTAGCATATCAGTAAAATATTCACACTCTAACAAAAGAGGGTTAAATTTATTCATGTTGCAAACACTCGTAATAATTGGTCATGACTACTGTCTTTCTTAATAAAATATTATATCATAAAAATCTTAATAATAGGGAGGGCAAAGGCTGCTGACCTGAG
Source organism: Erythroxylum baracoense (assembly GCA_025629805.1). Classification (NCBI taxonomy): domain Eukaryota; kingdom Viridiplantae; phylum Streptophyta; class Magnoliopsida; order Malpighiales; family Erythroxylaceae; genus Erythroxylum; species Erythroxylum baracoense. The sequence goes on along the minus strand of JAOTAY010021749.1, from coordinate 4,116 downwards.
CCCGGGCTCAATAGGGTCTGAGGTGGCCCGGCTTAGGCTCGGGCCCTTTTACTATCCTACTTAATAGAACAAATAAAAATCAACATCATATCTAGGAATGAACAAGGTTGTGACATTCTTACAGTATCAAAGAATTCCAACGCTTTGGGATGGTTTATAGACGATGACGTCACCTCTACGTTGACTATGATAAATTAAGTTCCCTTATATTATACATTATTAAAATCATAATCATAATCAGCATGATGATTGATGTTGATTCGACTTTGGGGGCTCCAAATTAGTTAATTAATTATTGTAACTGTATTCGGTTTGTTTAGTCGGCAAACCGTAAATAATAATTTGCTTGATCTCAATTTTGCATATGTGTATAATATGAGTTTACTGAAGTCCCTAAACGTTGTTAGTTATGAATCGCTGTATTTATTGTTAATACATTTATATGAATTCAATGTATTATTATAATATACTTTTTTACAGATGATTCTCATTTTATTCTCAGACATACAGTTTGGCAAAAGTCTTAAGAATTATATTAATCTTAAATATTTTAAAGGTCATTATATATATATAAACACACAAATTGACCCTAAGCTCATATTATTAGGCATATTACCATTCTTTTCGACATCAAAGCTATTTTGGTCCGATGGTTACACAATACATTAACAGTCCACTAAAGCAGCAACATGTGTTCGTTTGGTGCTTGCATGACTTTAATGTTTGGATATCTGAAAGACGGCAATTATTCCGTCTTAATTGCATCAATATGGCTTCATTCAAGTTCTTTATTACGAGGCATGGTAAAATGAAAAATTGTAGAATAACTCTACCGTATAAGTAAGTTTATGAGGGTTACAGTGGAACAGCTCCACTATATATGCAAGTTGACGAGGGTTATGTGCAAGATGATGATGATGATCAAGACGATGCTGATGAAAAAGCGAATTGGATGCTAGAATCATTGTTGCCGAGGAAAATGTCAACCAAGATGAAAATGAAACTTAAAAAAAAACAAAGATCATGATGCAGATAGACTAATAGTGTTAGTCTGATTGGTTTCTTGGAAAATGAACAAAACCAATGAAAAAGAGAAATAAAGACATTAAAGTGAGAAGAGCAGGAGTTGAAAAATTAGTTACACATGAGTCTTGCCATGCTTTATATAGACTAGGCTCAAGTCTAGCTCAGCAATCGTAGTAATTAGTAACTAACTCACTCACGTGATTAAACACACAATTACTTTCAATACTCCCCCTAAAGTTTGGAAGGAAAAACATTTTTCATTCCCAGCATGGACAGTAAATGATGCTAATGCTCGACCCCAACGAGCTTGGTCAAGATATCAACTAACTAGTTCTTGTAAGATACATAGCAGGGAGAGAGTTGTTGATTCTGAATTTTGTCTCAGATTAAATGACAGTCCTGCTCAATATGTTTCGTTCGTTCATGAAAAATGGGATTGGAGGTAATATGAAGAGTTGCATTTTTGTCACACTAAAGAGAAACAGGAGTCAAGCCAGAGACATGAAGCTTAGTGAGTAGCTGTAAGAGCCATGTGATTTCACAAAACACTTGAGTCATGGCACGATACTCAGCCTCAGCTGATGATTGTGCAACAACAGATTGCTTTTTGGCTTTCCAAGAGAGTAAGGAGGAACCGAGCATGATGTAATAAGTAATGACGGACATTCTGCTAATTGGGCAGCCAGTTCAATCTGAGTTTGAGAAAGCTGATAACTGCAAAGAAAATGAGCAGCTAAAGAATAATCCAAGACCAGGTGTACCTTTGAGGTACCGAAGGAGATTCAGTGCTGCATGATAAGGAACAGAAGTAGGACTGTGCATGAATTGACTAAGAATATGGACAGTGTAAGTAATATCTGGTATGGAAATGGTAAGATAAATGAGTTTGCTAACTAGTCTTCTATATTAATTTGGATTTGTCAAAGGTGTGCCATCAGTAGCCAACAACTCAGCGTGTTGATCCGTAGGAAGTTTCAAAGGCTTACAACTGGTCATTCCTGTTTCTTATAGCAAATCAATAATGTAGTTCCTATGAACCACTTGAATACCAGACTGAGATCTCAGTATTTCAATTCCCAAGAAGAACTTTAGATCATCAAGGTCTTTTATGGAGAATCTGGAATGAAGAAATGTTTTGAGGTGCTGTATATGATAAATATTGGATCCTGTGATGATCATATCATCTACATATACCATTAGAACAGTGAGATCAGGGCCATCTACTTTAGTGAACATGCTATAATTAGATTTGGATTGAGTAAAGCCTGTTGCAACAAATGATTCATTGAGTTTAGTAAACCACTGACTTGGGGCTTGCTTAAGTCCATACAAGGACTTATTAAGTTTACAGATAAATTTGACCTTCTGATTATAAGATGGTTGTTTGTTGAACAGAATCTCATATAGAGTGTTGAATGAAAGAATTGACAGAGGAGTTCTATTGATAAGATATGTTGTTGTGAGAATACAGTCACCTCAAAAGGATATAGGTAGGACAACATGAAATCTGAGGGCCCTGGCAACTTCCAAGACATGTCTCTGCTTCCTCTCCAGAACTCCACTCTATTGTGGAGTATGTGGACAGCTCATTTGATGAATGATTCCTTCTTTCTGATAAAATGCTGCAGCAGCACAACTTGTGAATTCCCCACCATTGTTTGATCTCAAAATTTTAACTTTATTATTAAATTGAGTTTGAGCTAGGTGAACAAAGTTTTGAAGAATAGAAAGTGTCTACAACTTGTGTCTCAGAAGATAAGTCCAAATAGTTCTGTTGTGATCATTCACTACGGTGAGAAAATATTTACAACCAGACTGAGTGGCAGGAGTATACGGGCTCCAGATATCAAAGTGAATCAAATAGAAACCATGTGCACTTTCATTGCTACTATTAGAAAATGACAGTTTTGATTGTTTAGCTACAGGACAGATAGTGCAGACACTTTTATTTACATTTGTCATCAAAGAATTCAGATGATCTATATGTTTGAGAACTTCTTAAGGTGTGTGTCCCAATCTGAGATGACACACTTTAAAGTTGTCAAACTCATGTGCTTTACTAGTAAGAAATGCAGGCAAGAACAATGTAGTAGATTGTAAGTCTTAACTCATACAGTCCACTGACAACACTACCAGTCCCAATCTCCTCGCAGTCAGTGAGTCCTGAATAGAACAACAGTTTGTTCTAAATTTAACTATACAATTATGGTCTTTAGTCAACTTACTGATTGACAATAACTTGAACTTGAAACTAGGAACACAAAGCAATATTCTTCAAGATTAGTCCAACAGTAAGATGGACATTGCCAGTAGCAAGAATTCTAGCTACTTTTCCATTAGGTAATGTGATTTCTGCATTGTTTTGCATAGATATGGGATTTTGTAAATTTGAGTAATCATGAGTTACATAATGAGTACCGCCTGTATCTAAAATCCAGGTCTGAGCATTCAGTGAAGCAACAAAGCAAGAAGGATTACCTACAAAATTGACTACAAAAATAAAAACTTTTCTTCCTTACTTAAATCAGAAGCATTTTTTTTATTAATATTAAAACTAATTTACATGTTTAATATTTTAAACTGTTTTCCTGACTAAAATGAAAATTTGAAGAATATATATCTAAATTAATGTCTTCTAATTATGGTTTTTCACAAACCACAACCAAAGAGTAGAGGATTATTTCCACTGCTCATTTTCCTACTTTGCTTCTTTCCTAATTATTAATTTGTTCAAACAACTCACTCAATTTTTTAAACTGTAGCACTCGTCGGTACAATCCAAACTTCCTCTTGTTTTGCTGTCTCATTCAACGTTCTTTACTTATTACTTTCTTTTGCTTTTACTGTGGGTCGAGAAGTTAATTCAACGTACTTAAGAATAAACTTCAATAAGATTGAAATTCTATCACATAACTAAAACAAATAATTAGGACCTCTCTTTTAGTTATAAAGCATTAAGAATTGAATCTATAAAAGTTATAATAACACTAATAAATTTTAAATTAATTTAATAATAAATTAAATAATAAAACATTCTCAATTTTAAATAAATCAAGAAAATTTTAAAACTCTTTATTTTATATTAAATGT
>JAOTAY010021748.1:0-10181 GCA_025629805.1 Erythroxylum baracoense | reverse complement strand
GATAATTTCCTCCAACAGCTCCTCTGCTTCATCAATTGTCTTCCTCATGAAAGATCCACTAGATGTCGCATCTATGGTGCCTCGTGTAGATGGGTTCGCCATTATAGAAGGTTTGCAATAGTAATTCCTTTGGTAGGTTATGGTGTGGGCATCTCCTTTGCAAAACTTTAAATCGTTCCCAAGCCTCATAAAGTGACTCCCTATCACTTTTTGGAAAATTGTTATTTACTTTATCAATTTTATAGTCTTAGTGAGAGGTAAGTACTTACCTCGGAATGCACGTACCAATTGCTCTCAAGTTGTGACGTTTACGAGATTCAACAAATGATACTATACCTTAGCTCTATCCCTCAGCGTGAAGGGGAAGATCCTGATCTTAACGACGTCTTTTGACATTCTATGATATCGAAAGGTATCGTATATTTCTAGGAAATTTACTATATGCATATTAGGGTCCTCATTAGTCAACCCATAGAATTACACATTTGTTTGCAGCATGTTTAGTAGGGCAGGTTTAATTTCAAATAAAGCTTCTTAAACCAATGGTCAAATCGTGCTTTGATTTGTAACACTGAATCCAGGTCTCATGAAGTCCATAAGGGTCGCAACTGGTTTCCTTGGTTTCCTTCTTGATCAAATTCTTAGTGAAATTCTTCCGCTATAGGTTCTTTAATTTCTTCTTCTTGGTGTTTTTCTCTTCAAATTGCTTGTTCCAAATGTAATTAAAATGAAAATAAAAACTAAACAGAAAAGTAAACAATTGAATATAGAGTGATTGAAAAGAGAATTATAAATTAATGCAAGAAATCAAATTTGAGCACCACTAATTAACAATTGAAATTCAAACAATGAAGATTAACAAATTATGAGAAATGGGATTTATCCTATCATTAATGCTAACTTGGTCACTTTTTTGTTAATGTGGTGTCAGTCCTAGACTTTCGAACCCTAATTAAATTGAGTTACCGAATGTGTAATCTCTCGATTATCAAAACAACCCAACCTAATTAGTTCTTAAACATTTCAACAAACAACTGGGTCCTCACACGAGATTTATCTCAGTATAATTACCTATTTGATTATCTGTGTGGCCTATTAGATTGTTTAACTCTCATTAACTAACCTAATTATTTTGCATTCGGTTTACTCTCTCGATTTATTACTAAAGCATGCAATTACAACAAAGAATCCCCAACACCCAACATTATTAACAACAAAAGCACTAGATTAACATTAAATCAACTATAAATCTCTAAAAGAACTTAAAAATCTTTAAACCAAGGTTAATCATCATCAATTCCATCTCATACATCAAATGAACAAAATAAAAGATGAAAAGAAGAAAAAATAACTTATAGGATTAGAGGTGAAACAACAGATGAAGCTCCACCTTCTCTCTCTTCCTTCTTCCTCTTCCTCTTCCTCTTCCTTACCTTTTTGCCAAAATGGCAAATGGAAGCTATCCCTTCTTAAGTTATTTCTCTTCTCTTATGTAGTCCTTTACTAATCGGGTAAAGACTAAGTTTTACCCCGCCCAAAAGTTCGAAATAACCCAAAAGTCACGAACGTGGCCTACTGAAATATCTTCTATCCTACTAAAAGAGCCTCTGTCACAATCATGGCCCTAGGTCCTTCACCTGGTTTACTCCAAATCTTCTCTGTTCTTCGATATCTGATATCAAACACTAACAAGGACATCAAAACGCCTCAAACACACAAAATTAATGCTTAATAGCATGCTCTAACCCACATAACACTTAAAACATAAATATCTAACCAACTAACACAATTCTAAACCTAAACATGCATGAATCAATTAATTAACAACTAAAAACATACTAAAATGCCTATTAAAACATCATGCAACCTACAACTATCAAGCACTTAAAAAACTTTCCAATATTCAATACCTGACTTAGTTTACCTTCTCTAATATGAAACTCAAGAACTTTTTGTGTTAACTTAAAATTTGTGGACATATATATACAACGCTAACACTCAATAAGTGGTTAGTTTATTTTTTTCTTTTGATTTTCAAGCTTATCTTATATAGTTTGTCTTTTCAATTTTTTTTATTGGAAAGGATAAAAAGGAGAAAATGAAGGATTGGTGGGTGTTGAATCCAAAAAATATATTTTAACTCTAATCTCAAAGAAATTTTATATAGCGATGAGTAGGATTGAATCCACAAAGACTAGTAAAGTTTATGTCCTTTACTAAGTTAACAAAACAAAATAAAGGAAGTGATGGTTTTAGGTGAAAACTAAAATAGATTAAATTGAAGACAAAAATTAATCAAGATTGAAATTTAATGAAATCACATGACAACGAACATCTAGCCTAAGCTATAATTTCAATATTGATTCTTTGAGTTGATTATTGACGAAAAGATGTGCCCTTAAATTCTTTAATAATTTGGTTTTTTTGTTAACAAGTTCTAATATCCTATCTCTCTTTACTTCCTTATTAAGCAAAAGAATCTCTTTGATTAATTCTTTTATCAATAAACAAAACTAAACAAAACTTTAGGATTTAATCTATTAACAACATTAAAATTTTATAGCACCAATTCTAGACAATAAACACATAATTTTAATTTATTTAGACTAGATTATATATCTACTTAATATGTGTTGAATATCCTATATTAAACCATATTATATTACCATTTAGCTACTAGCATTTGAACAATTAAACAGTTATGAATTTATTCATTCCAATAGGCAATATATTAATTTAATAAATAAAAACCTACTTTTTGTATCAGCCAAATAAAATAATAATGATAATAATCTCTGAAGATATATAGATAATTAAAAATAAAAGAGTAAATAAGAACAATTAGGTCTCACAACTCTTGAAGAATTAGGGTTCAACTAAAATTTGTATTAAAAAAATGATATTTTGGTTTCACATGGCTCTTAAAGTCAATATAAAACAAAAATAAAGAATGCAAAAAATAAAAGTCGACAAAGAGGAGAGGAGTTGAGATGACTACTCCTACAACTCTATCAATTACATAATCCTAAAGCCCTATATAATCTTCTTAAAATGGATAAAAGATACAATCAAGATTAAATCTAATTAACGGATCAAACTTCCATTAGAATTACCCTACTAAAATAAATTAAAGCTTCTAAATAAAGTAAAATAAAGTTAGAAATAATTGGCATCGAATAACTCCAGAAAGGCCTCATCCATTTAATCATTTTTGTTTTTTAAAGTAGTCATATCAACTAAGGTATGAGCATGTCTTATGCTCAGACCTCTTCTAGAACTTCTTTTTCTGTAGGCTTCCATTCTTTTCTTAAATTTTCAAATTTGTTCCTTCTTCACTAAATATCCACTGTCAAGCACATTTTGATATAAATCTCCAATCTACTCCATAAAATATAAAATATATGCCCGTAATCACAAGCATTTTATCAATCAAAACAAAGAAAATTAATATGAAAAATTTGTACTTTATGCATACTATCAAATTCCCCAAAACTTAGACAATGCTTTCCTTTAAGCATACAATTGTTCAGACTTATCAACATCTCTCCCAATCCTTCTGTTTCCCTTCTTAATCCCTTTATAACCCAAATAACCATGTCTCATTCATCAAAATTAAGTACAATAAAAAACCTATAATTTATTATATAAGTTCTCACAAATTATAGAAATAAGTAATTGTCCCAATAGGAATTAATACCCTCTCATTGGTTTCACTCCATACACTCAAACTATTTAGGATATTAATGATCTCTTATATTAAAACAGTGAAAATCTTACTGTAGACTTATTTATATATCACATCTTTACCATTAAATAATGAGCTAAATGTAAAAGTGCAATGCTTTTTAAAAGGAAGTAATGAGGCTTCAACAAGGTTTTAAAAAGGGAAACTTTTAGGTTTATCAACTTGTAAGAAGTAAATAAATTCATTCATATGAATTTTATCTAAAAAATACCCCATCATTCTCTTGATTCAAGTCACTTAAGTATGATCATGCAAGATTTTTCTTATCTCTTCCTCATTATTTTTCTTTTTTTTATTTTTCCTTATTTCTTTTTTTATTTTTTATATACATATATTTAGAGAAGCCAACAATATGTAACTTGAATCATAAACATAGGGAATTTCCATAATGATAGTTTGATATGTATTTAATTGATTATATATTTAATCCATAACACTTAGTGATTAAGATACTTACTTTAGTTCACATTTGATTTTAGGTACAATTCAGAAGTGAAAGAGCTAAAGTGAGTTGAAAGCATAACCTTTGAGCCATCTTGTTAAGATTCACACTCTCTTGTCTTCATGAAACAAGAAAAAGAAGAATTAAAGCAATAGGAGACAAGAAAATGCATGAAGATGAAGAATATATGCAAAAAAAAAGAATGTTGAAATTAGTCACCACCTGAGTCATAGGGGTGACACATTAGTCCCCACCATGCAAAGTGGCTCACGACCATGAGAGTCTTCTCGCCATCATGAGAGGTGTATGTGTCATGGGCATGATAACCCATATCATGCCCGTGAAATGTGCCACCTTAGCCAGAAAACCCTAAATTTTTAATATAAAAGAGATATTATGTGACGACAAAGAGTATGTTTTATTTGGGAAATTTTTGAGTGGTTTCGGGAGACAAGGAAAAGGGAGCGATGGAGCTCTCACCTATGGCGAGACCCATGGAGGGCTATATATCCCGACGTCAGTTCAGAGGTGACATCAACACCGAAGATTTGATGTCACCTCTGAACCCAGTTAAGCATGCTTTTTTTAATGTGTTTGTTATTCTTACTCTCTTTTTGGATTGTTTACGTTATCTTGCATTTATGGATTGGGTATTGTGTAAGAATGATTTTGATGTTTTATTAGATTGTTTTTCATGAGAACCCATTGTTAGAACTTTAAATACGATACGTAATAATCATGTTTGAATTCATTTGTAGCAACTAATGGTATTATATCATTAGAGATAATGTAACCTAGGTTAAATAATCCAAGCTTGTGAGATTATTGCTTAGATTGGTCTGCTTTTCTCATTCATAAGGTGGTTGTCTGATTAAAATTAGAGAGTGTCTCGTAGGTTATCCAATAGCTACGGTTAATTAATGAGTTATTCTTAATTAACTATGACATAAGGAAAAACCCGAATTTACAGAGCTTGTTGTTAACCTATGACCAATAGTTCAAGGAGAGGTATAAGGATAACAACTCAATGAAATATGCTTAACTGGGTACAGGCTGAGATCGAATCAAAGAATCAGATCCCTAATGCATTCATCAATTTCAAATGTTTTCATTAATTTAGTTTCGTTTTATTTTCTTATTTGAAACCAAACCAAACCCTACCCCCCCCCTAAAACCAAAAACTGATTATTTTCATTACAAAATCTAATCGAACAATCTTTATGAAATCAATCTAGACTCACCACTGCTATAGTTGTAGGTCTAGTTATTTTGAGTAGTGTTATGACACACTACGTCAATTTTGGCGCAATTGTAAGGGAGTTTGGTGCTTTAATTGTTTTTCTTGATTTAAATTGGTGATTTGTACATATTTGTTTGTAATTAGTTTCTTTCAATTATTTCTTAATCTTTTCACTTTTTGTTTATTATTTGTAAAAAAAATATGGAAGGAAGTAACTTTTTCTATAACTCGTATTCCCAATCTTATATCTAAGTTTGGAATGATCATATGAACTTTAGTTATGGATGGGATAATCAACATAATTACTTCCTTTATAGTTTGTAGGACATATAGCAATTTCTACATATATCAGAAGCCTCTTCTTCCAGCTCAGGTACGTCTCTGCATGACTTGTTCAAAACTTTTACTGCTAACAATCTTCAATTGCAACAAGGTATGCAATAGCCTCAATAGATTATACAACAATTTTAGCATAATACTCTACAATTTCAGCAGGAGGAAAGGCAATACTTTGTAATTTCAACATGGTATATAGCAGTTTTAGCAGGGTGTACAAAAGCAGTTCTAGTAGGAAATGATGTAATTCCACCAAGATACAACATCTAAACTCCAGAACTTGACAAGTCAAATGGGTCAGATGATATAAAATCTTGACCACTTAGCATGAAAAAGCAAAGAGGAGCAGCCATATCAACTCGAGGTGTACCTAGTGGATGGTAGCGGAGAAAGCTTACAAAGTGAAAAGGAGTTTGAGCATCTTGAGATAACTACTCAAGGAATTGGTTTGAAGGAGAAGAGGAGGAGCTCAAAGAAGTAAATGAAATATCATTTAGCTCAAAGGTAAATACTAAGTTCCTTATTATTGTTAATAATAATGCTTTACCTTTACCTAGCAAGTTAGAGAAATTGAACGTAGAAGAAAAAGGTGAAGAGACATTTGAGATCTTTCCAAAGTGCGGGACTAAGTAGAGATCAAGAGTTAGAGGAAAAGGAAGATGTTGAATATGAATGATCATCAACTAAGAGCCTATCCTGAACAACCTCATATGGAGCAAGCTCAAACTGTGACACCGGAGGATCATAATTTTGTCATATAAGGAGAAAAAGGAGTCGAGCCAGTGACACTAAACAAAGGAGCTTCTTAGGAGGCAACCCAAGGGAAGTTAATTTCTTTTCCTTTACATTTTTGCATTTCTTTCTCATATGCATGTGTGTTTTTAAGTTTGTTTGTTCTTACTTATTTTTTAGTTTTAGTTTTCAACAAAAAAAACAGAGAGAGAGAGAGAGAGAGAATAAATAAACAAATAAACATTATCTCTTTTTCTATTACTTCTAGGATATATAGTTATAATTAGGGAATGAATTTACTAGAAGAATCCATGGAAACTTTAACATGTATTTTTACTTTTGTAATTGGTCAATGTCATACCCAAACCTTAAAACTAATGGAGCATTGGTTGATTGTTGATGATTGTGGATGTACAAAAGTATAAGTGTGGAAGTGTGCAAATATGTAGGATGGTTATAATTATTGGGATGCTATTTTATGTCTTTTCAATGAAATTCCCATGTAGATGTAGTTTCTTTCAATTTTTATATAAAAGTAAAAAAAGAGAGAGAAAAGAAAAAGAAAAAAATGAAGGAAAAAAGAAAATAATAAATGTTTAAATAAAAGTATCAAGGAGGATATGCATATGTTTTGCAAAGTTACTTATTATTAGTCTTTCCTCTTAAAGTTGCAATGAAAGGGTTACTTGTTTATAATGTGAATGAGGGAGGTGTAGTTCTTAAAGGTCACTCCCTATGATTACAAGGTCTTATTTATTATCAACTCTTATGAGTGATATATGCTTTATATGATTTATGGTGTTAGAGCTTGAATTTAAGCTAGGAAATATGGTTTTTGCATTCATCATAATTGATGTACACAATTGTGAGTGAATGATGGTTTTTTTCTCTTGATATTATATTGAGTGTTTTTATTGTTTCACTAGCTTTGATGGCTTTTATGCTAGTTTACCCAAACACAACTCACCTTACCCTTACCCTTACCCTTAACCTTACCAACATTACTATTGAGTTAGCCATGGTTGCATGCATCGCATGCATGCGGATGCAATTGAAGTTTGAAAATCAAGACCTAAATCCACAAGATCATAACATGCATGCAAGGATATGTATAAGAGAACTTGAAATGTAAACTTTTTACTTTGTGTATCTCCTCCTTTCTTGTTTCTTCTCCTTGTTTGGGTTGTTAAAAACACAAAACTTGATCACCTAAGAACATGTAAAGAAGGAAGATGAAACAATGTATAAGGGTTTTATAACACCAAACTTGATGAATTCAAGTAGATGTTCAAATGGGTGATAGTTTAAGGTTATATTGCATGTATGTTTGATCTATACAATGATTGCATAAATTTGCATGAAGAAAACTCAAGAGCTCTTCTCATTCTCTCTAGAACCCTTTCTCTATTACTTGAGTATGTAAGAAGTGGAGAAAGCTCGTGTATATAAGTAAAGAACTCACTTAACTACCATTTCGTGCCTTTTGTCACGATCATGGCCTTATTTACCTCGATTGTTGCATATCTCACCATCGGCCACGATCGTGGCCCTATGAGTCATGATCATGGCCTGTTTAAATTAGGTCATACACACTTGTTTTTCATTTGATCTTTTATGCGTACGACCCTAGGTTCCTAGTTATTTTAAGCACTAGAATTAACTCTTAATTTAAAGACATCACAAAGGGTTCATGATGCCAATTTACCATAATATAAGTGGATTAACACACAAACTCTTTGATAGTTACTTATCCAACTTATGAATCTTTCTATAGACAATTATCGTGCAATTCATCCTTTCACCATACTATACCCCACTTGGTTCGAAGTATGGGCTATATATCAACTCCTACTGGATTGACTACGTCAAATCTAGTCCAAGTGATGTTAGTTCTTGTCCTAGGATCTCATTACTCTATGTGTCATTCAAGACTCTCTGTATTTACACATAATTGCTCTGGCCAGAGACTCGCGAGTAATGACCCTGACATGAGGTCGTGAGTATCATCTCCTTATATCAGGAGTGGTGAATCCTTTATTGGCTACCCAATTACTTTCAAATACAAATAGCTATACCCAATCACCACCCTAAGAGTTACTTCTTCTTAAGATAACAAGGAATGATGTCAAAGCACAAGATTTATATCCAAGATATCCTTGAATACCTCAATTCTAAGGATATTTGCACTATTGTTATGATAAGATTAATCATTGACATTCGATAGATCATCCATATGATATTCTTATAGCGGGTCATCCAATGTACTTACTACTCTTAGTAAGCATCAACATGTTAACTCTAAACAACTCATGCTTACAGTTTGTGAGATCCACTGCTTGATTTAATCAAAGAGGATAACATGTGCTAGTTTGTTTGGATTAATAATGTCCTGTCTTATTAATCCTATAACTAGGGATTATTTAGATGCTAATATAATTGCATATGATAAGAATCTCATTATTATGATCTCATCATGATTTCCTTCATGCTATGTTTTGTATCATGGACTTCATTAATTCGATTTAAGATCAATATTAATTCACACATAAATTGATATCAAATCAATTTAAAAAATACCTTTTGCTTTATTAATCAAAATAAAGTTTGTATAAAAGTGCTAAAGATGATTACCTTTAGAGCACTACTCTAACATTCTTTTTGTCTTATAATTTTCTTCTTCTTGCTCCATGAAGACAAGTAAAAGTTATGGCTCAAATATTGTGCTTTCGACTCAGTTTAACTTGTTTGCTTTCGAATTATGCGTAAAATCACATATAAGTCAAAGTGAGTATCTTAAGCAATTTCATGTCAATAATTACAAAGTGTTACGGAATAATTTTATAATCAATTAAGTACCTATCATGATCCAACTCCTAATGATGGAACAAAAATACACAATCGATAAAATCTAGTTGAAATCAACCAGCGACGAAGATTTAGACAATTTGAACCCTTCGTGTTGGCGATGCAAGCAACTCAGGTGTATTATGTTCCTTTTCCTAACTTAAGACGAGATAAGTCAGATTGGTTAGCCATTTTCAAAGTGAAACCTAGAGGTGTTTTTGAATTACAAAAAAAAGGAGAAAAATAAGAGAATTGAAAGTGAAGCGTTTTAAGAAGATGTTCATGAAATAAATGCATGGGTAATATATGATGAGAATGAACTTTGGATAATCCAAATAATGAATATTTTGAAATTTCATCTGAAGAGGATGAGGAATCTATAGAGGGCGAGAGATCTGAAGAGGAGTCTGACTTTGATTCTAATTCTTCAAAAAAAGAATATGATAATGAGTTTAGTTTACAAATAAGTGATGATAGCGATTAACTTATGTAAGTAATAAAATACTATATGAATAAATTTATTATTGCATCAACAATATATTGTTATATTTAAGTTATATTGTTATATTAGTGCAATAATCAATAAAATGTGAATTTCAGGTTAAAAATATGTCACATAAGAGAAAACAAGAAGTATTATGGCCAAGGTGAAAACGATCTAGAAGGGGGGTTTGAATAGATCGTTTAAACTTTTCGCGAAGTGCTACAAAACAGAGAATTAAAACACACGAAACAAACAAAACAAATTGAAATGTAAAAGAGTAAAGAAGAGAGGCAAACACAATGTTTATAGAGGTTCGGTGCTAAGACCTACGTCCTCTACCTAAGCTCCCACTTAGGAT
>JAOTAY010021747.1:0-10181 GCA_025629805.1 Erythroxylum baracoense | reverse complement strand
GTTTTATTTTATTTATTTATGTACTTATTTAATTTTATTTTCCTACACTCTTAGCATATCAGTTTTCATCTGCATCATTTTTTATTGTCATATCTGCATGTAGGTCTACCGGAAATAGCCTCTCTACTATATATGGGTAAGGTTGCGTACTATCAGACCTCCCTAGACCCCGCTTCATTGCGGGATTTTAAACTGGATAATGATGATGAATTTATCAAATAATAAAATTCATACGTGATATAAATGCATGTGATATAAAATAATTTAATTTATTTATCGTAATAAAGAAACTTAATATTGGGTTATTTTTATTAAAAATTAAAAATTAGAAGTATTTTAAACTAACTTGTAAATTTTGGTTAATATTGTAAATTTGAGTAAAGTTTGAGATTCTTTTTAAAATTAATCATTTCCTTATTACTATCTTGCGGTGCCTATAAATTTATAGCCAGAACTTAGAATCCAAGATATATTAATTTTAGTAAGACTATGAATTAGTAGGGCATTATTGAATTTTTAAAGTAATAATATCGATATGTTTAGAAAACTTGTTCTTACAAGTTAATATATGCTCACGAGGATACATCGTACATTAGTTAGAAGATATACACAATGCAATTTGCATTTAATTTAATAATTAAAATTAAATCTTTTACGCCTAGAAGTTAAAAAATCTCTACCGAGAATTTAAATTTGAGCTTGAATAAAATGATATACTTTTACTATCTTACATTTTAAAGCAATTATGTTAGCAATCACAAAATTTGTTCAATCTAGCCCGATCTGACTGAATCTGGTAGCAGCTTAAGCTTGAGCCTAACTATGAGTTGTTTAGCTTTCAAATAGGAATTGAAGTTTTTTTTTCTAAATTTCGAACTCTGAATTAGGCTTGGGCTTAGGTTGGCCTATCGGGCTCACCCTAAAGTCCAAGATTTTTCAAATAAAATAATGTCAATTTTAATTTTTGAAAATCAAAATATACATTTAATTGGACTTAAACTAGATCCAATTGAGCTAGCACAAACCTGAACACAAAATTTTGAGTCATATGGTGAAGCTACTTATTATTTTTGAATTTTGAGTTTTTGATTCCTGAATTTTGCATATTATGTTTTAGACTTTTTTTAACACATTTCAAGATTTTCTATTCTATATTTATCATGATTAAATTTCTTAATAATTGATAGTCTACAAGGGTTTATAATAGATATAAGGATATTTTATCTAAAATTTATGTATTTTAAATAAAAATTTTATTTTTCAAAAATTAAAGTAATTATAAAAATTAAAATAAATTAAATAATTAGATTATATAAATTATAATTTTATTAATAGTTAATATTAAATAATTAAATAATATATATTAAGCTAATGGCATATCAAATTATGACAAGAAAACTAAAATGAAAAACAAAATCCAACTTTTATGGTTTTTGTAAGTGATGAAACCTGGGAGAAAACAAACCCCAAAATATAAACTAGAAACTCAAACAAAATGTTTTTTTATTACATTTGAAAAGGAAAACTAAAAACTAAAGTGGAAATAAACTTGTCCTTAGTTTAGCTAGGAGATTCAGGATAACTACTAAAAAATTCAAGTAAATAGCTTCATATATCCATATAACCAAAGTGAGCGTTATCAATCGCGTCCTGATATCTAGCCTAAAATATGTCAATAAGACTAAAATTAAAGGTTTAAGACTCAAGAGTCTGTTCACAAAATCACCCTCAAATTTTAGACTAGAGAATTTACAATTATGAAAAAAGATAAGACGATGCGTAAAGATGAAACACCAACCTCAAACTTAAAGATTACGACATATCTTCCGAAGGTAGAGGAAGTAAAATACAACCAAAGAAGAGCAAACCATTGAGATAAAGATAATCTTGAGCATTTACAAAATGGTAACTGTTGCTCTCGGGTCTCAATTCGTATTTTATGGTGACAAGGCGTCAAAAATTGAAATATTCTTAAATAACAAATATATGTAGATATATATATTCAACATCAAGATAAAAAGGATTAAACAAACAAGTAAAAATTAAGGGACTTTTTAGAATAAAATAAATAAATGAATAAATAATTTAATAAATAATTAAAATTCATAGAGAGAGTAAAAACAAATACCCTACAATTTAAATAAAATAGCATAGAATAAATTGGACATGAAAATAAATTGAATTGGGCGTTAAATGAATAAATAGCAAATGAATTAACGAATTAAAAACAAAGTGTAGAAGAGGAAAAGTCATAGGCATGAGAAAATTTCTCACGCCTGTGACAGATACAGGGAGTCGTGATCGTGCTGAGGCACGATCGCGACTTTCCTATTAAAACATAAGCACGATCCTGACAAATGGTGAACATTGGCAAAATTTCATGGTTCGTCGCAATCGTGCTTAAACGTGATCACGACTTTTAGTGAATAGTAGCAGAAAACGAAGTTTGTTGAGATCGTACTTAAGCACAATCGCGACTTTCCAATCACACAATCCAACTTCAAAATATCATAATTTTCTACTCTGAAGTTCAAAAATTACAAACTTTATATCATTAGAAAGTTAAGAGAAAGATCTACAACTTTTATGAAGACAATTTCGTCAAATTTTGCCTAGATCAATAGAGTTTATTCTTTGAAATTTCAGACCACATTTTATCTCCCTTTTTTCCTCTTTTCTTTCCACTGTCAATATATATAACTATTAACTATAACCAAAAGACCCGAATCCAACATTTAAATTCATACATACAAAACTCCCTTTAAACAATTTACTTAAATAAAACCCATCAAAAGATCATCACACAACCAATAATCTCATTCCCAGCCATAATGACAACTTAACAGAAAAGAAAATTTTGCACATATATAACAGAGAATCTCTGCAACTTTCACTATCAATTTTCAACAAAACAGAGTTGGTGCGCATCTTCATATTACAAATCAGAAGCCATATTAGTAGCATAATACAAAAATTACATTCTTGAATGCTTATGCATGATATGCTTTTAAGTTCCAAAAGTTTTTAAACTAACTAGTTACAAAAGTCTGAAATTCTTAGAGTTGCCAAGCTTTGCAAGGGTTCAGTGATCTACTTTGGCTATACCTAAAGAGTGGAGAAATTTGTGGGGTGAGCTGGGAAGCTCAATGGCTAATATGTTTATAGCCAGCAATAATGAACCGCACACAAATCAAGCACACACACACATATATATATAGTGTTATTTTAATTTCGAGAAATCACAACATTCACATTCTAAATTTGAGAATATTACATAAACATGAATACTTCATCTCATAATCAGATCATAAAATCAATTTATAATCAAATCATAAAACTCAATTATGCTCTATACTCAACAATTCAGGATTCAATGCACAAATATAATGGCTCGAGAGAATCCCATAGAGCGAAATGGCGAAACCGAAGTTTACGCCATTAATGAAATGAGTCCATCTTTCAAAGATCATATGCCATAAGCGAGCAGCTGGGAGAAGACTTTAAGTCGACGTGCACGTGATGAATGAAATGGTATCTCTCTTACCCATATAAGCAAAGTTGCAGATGCATGCATATTTCATAAAATATTCATATTTTCATGCTTCTTAACTTTTCTGCTTTGCATCAATACTAAATTGCAGTTTTTTTTCAAAATAAACATGATAACAAATTCATTGGACATTTTTCCCACATTCACAATGAGTAAAAGCAAGCATTTAAGTACACATACAAATAAATAATTTTTAGCTCATCATCACAAAAACTATAAACATATTACCCACCTATTTACTTGATATTTCCAAGATCAAGTTTGTCTTTTCTCTTGTTCTTGCCTTCGATAATCTTGATTCCCTAAGAACAAACATATTTTCATTTAATTATCATACACGAATAAAGCTTCCATAAGCTTAAATATTCATGAATTTGCTTAAACTTAATCTACTCTTGCTTTATCTAACTAGAAAAACTAAGATCTAGTTAAGGTTCATAAAAATTTAAGGAGAAGAATTTCGGTTCTATACTTTTTCTCTTCATTTTTAGCACATAACCTATCTTATCTACTTCCTTCTCCTATCAAAACAAAAAGAATAATAAGGTTTACCTAAAAAGAAAACTCAACTGATAATCTTCTTCCTCTTTCCTTCTTCTTCTCTTTCTATGCTTCGGTTTTCACCTTCTCTTCTTCTAATTTCTTCTACAACTTTCTCTCTTTTTCTTTCTTAACACTCACGACTCTCTTCCCTTCTTGTCTTATTAGTTTAAGACAAATTTTTAGCCTTCCTATCTTACCCTTCCTTTTTCAATCTAATTGCTCTTAACTCCTTATCTTAATTCTAACTATTCCTTTTGATCTATACTACCACACGAAAATAATAATAGACCAATTTAAACTTTAAAAATTTTTAATCCATGAATTCTACTTATATTCATGCTTTTTAATTTAATAAAATAAATTTAAGAAAATTTAAGGTCAAACATTTCTCCCTTCTTAAAGAATTTTATCCTCGAAATTCTTACTCGAATTCACAAATAGGTGTGGATACTTCTCCTTCATAGCTTCCAAAGACTCTTATGTTGCTTCCTCTCTTACATGGTTCTTCCATAAAACTTTTACCAGCTTTATAGTCTTATTTCTCAAGACCTTTTCCTTTAAATCTAAAATCGCCACAGATTGTTCTTCATAAGTTAAATCCCCCCTTAATTGAACTTATGAAGGTTGGACTATGTGTGAAGGATCTGATCTATATCTCCTCAGCATTGATACATAGAAGACATTATGAATTTTAGATAACTCTGAAGGCAAGGCTAACTTGTAGGCGAGAGGCCCAATCTTCCTAATAATCTCATAAGGACCTATGTATCTTAGACTGAGCTTACCCTTTTTATCGAATCTTAAAACTCCTTTCCATGGCGAAGCTCGAAGGAATACTTTATCTCCCACTTCATATTCCATCTCCTTCCTATATGCGTTTGTATAGCTCTTCATCTTGTCTTGAGCTACTTTGAGTCTTTGTTTCTCCAATTTAATCTTGTCGACTGTAACTTGTACCAACTCAGGTCCTATAAGTTTTCTTTCACCTTCCTCGTCCCAACAAATAGGAGTTTTGCACCTCCTACCATACAAGGCTTCATAAGGTGCCATTTGAATTCCTGAGTGATAGGAATTATTATAAGCAAATTCAATCAAAGGTAAATGTTTATCCCATCAGCCTTTGAAGTCCATAACATAAGCTCCTAACATTACCTCCAATGTCCTTATCATCCTTTCTGATTGACCGTCCATCCGTGGATGAAAGGCTGTGCTAAAATGTAACTTGGTTCCCAAAGCCTCTTGCAAACTTTTCCAAAATCTCAAGGTGAATCTAGGATCTTTATCAGAGACTATAGAACTTAGAATCCCATAAAGTCTGATTATTTCATCTATGTATTTCTTGGCCAAGGCATTCAAAGAATCTATCTGTCTAATAGGCAAGAAATGCGCTGACTTGGTTAACCTATCGACAATCACCCATACTGCGTCATGCTTCTTACTGGTCCTTGGTAATCCTATTAAGAAATCCATTGTAATCTTTTTCCATTTCCATTCAGGAATAGAAAAACGGTTAAGCTTACCGGCGGGTGCTGGACATTCTGCTTTAACTTATTGACACACCAAATATTTTCTAACATACTCTGCAATATCCTTCTTCATTCCTCTCCACCAGAAGTGTTCTTTCAAATCTCTATACATTCTGGTACTCCCTGGATGCATTGCACATGGAGCATTATGTGCCTCATCAAGAATTTTATCCTTCAACTCTTGCATATTCAGAATACATAATCTATTGCCTACCACCATCAATCCATCTTCTTTTACTTCTATTTCCAAAGGCTTACCATTTTTAATTTATTCTCTGAGCTTGCCTAAGTACTCATCTTGTTCCTACAATTCTTTAATTTTCTCATTCAATATTGGCCTTACTCTAAAATTAGCCAATATACCACCAAATTTGACTTGCCTCAACGTCACCTTCAATTTGGCTAATTCCTTCAACAAAGGAAGATATACCGTCTTCACATATGCCATAGTACATTTCCTAATCAGTGCATCCGCTACTACAATGGCTTTCCCCAGGTGGTAGTCTATCATCAAGTCATAGTCCTTTAATAATTCTAACCATCTCCTTTTCCTCAAATTCAACTCTTTTTAACTCATCAAATATTTAAGACTCTTGTAGTTCGTAAATACCTTGGTAGTGATTCCATTTAAATAATATCTCCATATTTTTAATGATAAGACTATAGCAGCTAATTCCAAGTCATGCGTTGGATAATTCATCTCATAGGGCTTTAATTGCCTGGAGGCATTGGCGATTACTTTATCTCCTTGCATTAACACACACCCTAATCCTTTCCTCGAAGTATCACTATACACAGTATATTCATCATTGCCAGAAGCCAAAGTCAGAATTGGTGCAATTGTAAGCTTCTTCTTCAATTCCTCAAAGCTTCGCTAACATTCTTCTGTCCACACAAACTTATGACTCTTCCTTGTTAATTTGGTGAGTGGAGTTGCTATCATAGAAAAGCCTTCCATAAATCATCTGTAATATCCAGCTAATCCTAAGAAACTGCTCACTTCTGCTACATTCTTGGGTGCTTCCCATTTAATTATTGCTTCTATTTTCATTGGATCCATATGTACTCCTTTTCCCGAAATCACGTGTCCAAGAAACACCTCTTCCTTTAGCCAAAACTAGCATTTATCAAATTTGGCATACAACTCTTTCTCCCTCAATGTCTTCAAAGTAATCCTCAAATGCTCTTCATGCTCCTTATTGCTTTTAGAATAAACCAATATATCATCAATAAAGACTATGATAAATTGGTCTAGGAAAGGTTTGAAGATTCTATTCATGAGGTTCATGAACGCTGCAGGGGCATTGGTTAACCCAAAAGGCATAACTAAGAACTCAAAATGTCCATATCGTGTTCTCAAAGCAGTCTTTAATATATCAGACTCTTTTATTCACAATTGATGATAACCCGATCTCAAGTCTATCTTGGAGAAGACTTTTGCTCCTTGTAATTGATCAAACAGATCATTTATGCATGGGAGAGGATATCTATTCTTAATAGTAACATAATTGAGCTTCTTGTAATCCACACATATCCTTAAGGATCGATCTTTCTTTTTTACAAAAAGAACTGGAGATCTCCAAGGCAAAGAGCTAGACCTAATAAAATCTTTCCCCAACAGCTCTTCTAATTGCTCTTTAAGCTCCTTCAATTCTACCGGAGCCATCCTATAGGGTGGAATTGATATCGATGTCGTGCTTGGAAGAAGCTCTATGGTGAACTTGATTTCTCTAAGTCGTGGTAGTCCTAATAGTTCTTCTGGAAAAACATCTGGAAATTCCTTAACTACAGGAATATTTTTAAATTTTTCTTCATCCACCCTTGTGTCTAACACATATGCCAAGAATGCTTTATACCCTTTCTTCATCATTTTCTCCGCTGTCATTGTTGAAATAAGTTCAGGTGGGCTTGCCTTTTTGTCTCCCACAAATATCACCTTTTCACCTTTATCTAGTACAAACTCTACCGTCTTCTGTCTATAATTCAAATTGGCACTATATTTTTCTAAGGTGTCCATGCCTAAAATCACATCCAATCCCTTCATCTCTAATGGCATTAAATTCACCCCTAATTTTGCCTCACCAATACATATTTCATACCCTCGATAAATATGACTAATAATAACATACTGGCCAATCGAGATGCTAACCATCAAAAGACTATCAAGTAGACTCAAATTTCTATCATGCAAAATCATACTTGTAGAAATAAATGAGTGGGTAGACCCTGTATCAATCAAAACAATAATGTCATTATGAAATAAATTAACCATACCAATAACAACCTCCGAAGCTGTTTCTGCTTCCTCCCTGGTCATTGCGAATACCCTAGCTGGTGCTTGCCCTCTCGGTTTTCCTGAAGGATTTACCCTCTTGGCTCCACTAGAATTGCCCACTTCAGTTGCAGACTTAACTTCCAAGGTCTCAGCCTTTTTTGAATCTTACCTCTGAGTTTCTGCCTGTCTAGCATACTGTGGACACTCTCTAGCCATGTGTCCTTTCTCTCTATAATTAAGGCAAGCTCCAGTCAGTCGATAACACTCCCCTTTATGGAATTTACCACAATGATCACAGTTTGGAAAAGATGGCTTAGTCCGCTCCCCTTTTCTGTTGCCTCTTTCAGTCAAGGCTTAAAGAGAAATATTTCTCGTTGGTTTAGGTCTACTTGAACCACTGCTCTTAACCTCAGATGGTGTAGGGAAAGTCTTGGCACTCCTCCATAGCATATACACACTACCTCCCCTGCTAAGTTGTTCTCTTCCCTTCCTTTTTCTGTTCACTGCACTCTTTATGTTTTCTATATTCTCCACCTTTAATGCAGCTTCTACCAGTTGTTGAAAGTCGCAAAAATTTTACACGGCCACTTTTTCTGTTATGGACAAATGCAATCCTGCTTCGAATATTTGGCACTTAACTGCTTCGCTTATCATCAGCTCAGCTACATATCTGGATAATTGTGTGAATCTGCTTTATACTCACTCACGGTCATCTCCTTCTGGGTGAGACTCAGAAACTCCCTCTGCTTCTGTTGGATATACACCTTAGACAGATATTTCTTCTTGTAGGCAGCTTGGAAATCTTTCCAGGTTAAAACTGGGGGCTTTAATTGGTTCCCTAGTACACTTTCCCACCAATGCAGGGCATCTCCCTGTAGCAAGCTCGCATACACAATCTTTTCCTCATCTTCACAATCCATTTGTTCCAATATTCTCTTCGTCTTCCTCAACCAAGTTTCATCTTTCTCAGGATCAGTTGTTCCATAAAAGTCCACTGCACCATACTTTCTCAGCTCATCAAATTATCTTCCTTTCTTAGATGGGGCTTGAGTAGACATGGATGGCATCTGGCCCATTGCCTGTACAAAAGCCTGAGCAAAGGCTTAAAACATTATGGGATCAAACGGATTAGGTATTTGTGCTTAAGGGTGGGATGACTCGAGCATTTGGGGCTGAAAAGGCTCACTATCCTGCCCTACAATTGCCTCAGAAATCGCTGGGGCTTTGGACTCGTCAGTACCCTCCTCTCTTGGTGGAGAATCAGGTGCAACAGGTCCTTGCAAAACTCCTTGTGTTCTTCTACGAGGTGGCATTTTACTCCTTCAGTAAAATATTATCATTTAGCTTACATTTTATTATAATCCTATTTCCTACATGTATGCATGAGATGTATGTCACTTAATGCAATCAATAAACTCAATAATGCAAACAAATAATTTAACAATACAAACATTTTATCACACATCATATATTTCATAATATAACATATTTCAAGCCTAGGAATCCTTAAAAACCGTGGGCTCTGATACCAAAGATGTTGGCCCCGGGTCTCGGTTCCTATTTTATGGCGATAAGGCACTAAAAATTAGGGTATTTTATTTTATTCAAGATCAAAATAAAAAGAATTAAACAAACAAACAAATAAAAAAATTAAGGTACTTTTAATATAAAGAAATAAATAAGTAAATAAATAATTAATTAATTATATTAATAAAAAAATCATAAAGGGAGTAAGAACAAATACCCAAAAATTCAAATAAAATAACATAGAATAAATTGGACATGAGAATAAATTAAATTGGGCATTAAACAAAATTTTAACAATTGAACTAACGAATTAAAACAAAAAAATCAAAAGAAGAAGAGTCACGGGCGTGAGTTTTCATTTCTCACGCCTGTGAGACAAGGGCGTCGCGATCGTGCTTAAGCACGATTGCGACTTTTGATGAACAATGTCAGAAATGTGTGGTTTGTAGCAATCATGCTTAAGAACGATTGTGACTTTCCTGTTAAAACACAAAAGTACGATCGCGACAAATAGTGAATAGTAGCGATTTTAAAGGGATTGTCGACTTTCCAGCCACACACATCAACTTTAAATCTTCATATCTTTCAATCCCAAAGTCTAAAAGTTACAAACTTTATATCATTGGAAAGCTAAGAGAAAGATCTACAACTTTCATGAAGACAATTTTGTCAAATTCTAACTAAATCAATATAGTTTATTCCCTAAAGTTTCATATCACACTTTTCATTCCTTTATTCTCCCTTTTCTTTCTATCATATG
>JAOTAY010021746.1:0-10184 GCA_025629805.1 Erythroxylum baracoense | reverse complement strand
CTTACCGCTACTACATTAATTTGTTTTAACGGAAGTGATTTCTTTTATATTTGGTTGCAGGCGACAGCATCACCATTAGCCATACACCATGTCGTCTAGCCTAAAATAAAAGAAACAAACTTAGCCTCTATGATGAAAGTAGTAGTCAAAAAATACTTGTCACCCCTCCAAGATGTGGCTCTATA
Organism: Erythroxylum baracoense; assembly: GCA_025629805.1. NCBI lineage: Eukaryota > Viridiplantae > Streptophyta > Magnoliopsida > Malpighiales > Erythroxylaceae > Erythroxylum > Erythroxylum baracoense. The sequence goes on along the minus strand of JAOTAY010021746.1, from coordinate 9,999 downwards.
GGCAAACATGAAGATATAACCTGATGTTGATTTTTGTGAATTAACACACCCAACAAAATCTGAATTTGAGTACCCTATTACCTCTAAATTTGTCAGCATGTAATCTTTGGTCCTTTGAAAGTACCTCAACACTTTATTTACAACTCCCAAGTGATCTAATCTTGGGTCACTTTGATATCTTCCTAACATTCCAACATCAAATTCAATGTCAAGTCTTATTCAAACCTGAGCATACATCAAGCTTCTAAGTGTAGAAGTAATGGAATGATTTTCATTTATTCCCTTTCAAAATCATGTTTTGGGCATTGGTACAATTGAACATATCTCCTTTCACAATGGGAGCTACAATTGGTGAATAATCTTTCATCCAAGATCGCTCTAAAACTTTATTAATATGGGTTTCTTAAGATAAATCCAAAATACTATAGAATCTGTCTCAATGGATCTTAATGGAATGACATAAAACGTATCATCCATATCTTTTATTTTAAAACTCTTAAAGAGAAATTGTTTCATGTCATGTTTATTTTACGAGTAATATGTCATTTGCATATAATATAAGAAAACAAATTTTACTCTCACTAACCTTTTGGTATATATATTGATTCATGATATTTTCTTCAAAACCAAATGATGAGATAACATCATGGAATTTCAAATACCACTGGTAAGATGTTTCTTTCAATCCATATATGGATCTTTTAACCTTACAAACCAATTACTTACCATTACTGGAGGAGAATCCTTTTGGTTATTTCATGCAGACCTATTCCTCTAGGTCACCATTTAAGAAGGTTGTTTTCATGTCCATTTGATGCATTTCTGTGTCAAAATGAGCAATAATGCTAGAATTATATGAAGATAATCTTTTTTAGGCATAGGAGAAAATGTATCTGTACAATTGATTCCTTCCTTTTGAGTGAATCTTTTGGCAACGAGTATTGCCTTGAATCTCTCAATATTGCCTAATGAGTCTTTCTTTATTTTAAATACCCATTTTCACCCTATAGGTTTTGCTACTTTAGGCAACTCAATAAGATCCCAAACATCTTATTCTTCATGGAATTCATTTCTTCATTTTTGGAATTGTCCCATAATTGATTCTTTATAACACATGGCTTATGGAAAGGTTTCATGATCATTTTCAGTTAATATACTGTAGTCAGATTCTTATAGATATACAATATAGTCACTACTAATGGTTAATTTCCTTATTCTTGTGGATATCCTTAATGTTGAACCAACATCCTTCTCTGGACTTTGTTATTCAACTGGTTACTCAATGCTTTCAGGTAATTCCTGAATAAGTGGATCTACTGAATTATCAACAACTTGTGGAATTTTTTAATTTTCATTTACATTTACCATAAGTTATTGAATTTTAACAGTTGGTTGTAAAACATCTATTTGAACCTGAGGAGTGTTGTGGATGACAATCACCTTATTGTTTGAGGTGGAAGGCTAAGTATCCAAATGATCATTATCAAAAACTATATCTTGCATTTGATTCCTCCCAGTAATCAAGTCATTCTCAAGAAATTTTGCATTTCTTAATTCCACAATTCTAGTGTGATATGATGGAAAATAGAACCTATATCCTTTAGACCTTTTGGCATATCTAATGAAATGCCTACTTATGGTCTTTAGGTATAATTTCTTCTCTTGTAGATTATAAATTCTTGTCTCAGATGGAAATCTCTAAATATGTATATGATGCAAACTTAATTTCGAACATTTAAATAATTCAAATGGAATCTTTAAAACAACCTTGGTTGGTACCTAATTTAATATATACATTATCGTCTTAAGAACTTTAGTCCACAAGGAGTTAGGAAGTTTTAAGCTACTCAACATGCTCCATACCATACCTAGTAATGTTTGATTTCTTCTTTTTGTCACACCATTTTGATCTGGAGATCAAGGCATAGTGTATTAGGCTACTGTACCATTTTATTTAAGATACCTCGCAAATAGACCAGGTGCTTATCCACCTTCAATATATCAACCATAATATTCCCTACCTATATCAAACCTCATGATCTTAATTTGCTTACCACATTATTTCTCTACTTCATATTTGAATATTTTGAAAGCATCATAAGTAGAGAGTATGATTATACAAGTTTGATTTTGACACCTTTCTAATGGTGGAAAGTTATGACTTGTAGATATGAACACATATACAAATTTTATGACTTCAAGTGAATATCATATTATAAATTATGAAATTGGAAAATGGTTAAAGTAAAGATTACAGTACCTACTCTATTGTTTTGGTGGCGGATAGATAGGCATGCCTATAGGTTTACAATGCAGCTACTACAGTTTGACACCACTGGTGTTCACAGTTTGATACCTTCGGGTATCCATAGTTTTGATATCTTCAGATATCCATAGCTCCCGTTATCCACACCTACAGAAATGTTCAAGCCTAGCACAGAAAGTAAAGTGAGTGGTTATAAATAAGAAATACAACACAACAATATAAATAATTGGTATTGATGAGCATTTGCATTTGTATTGATAATTTGTATCAATAAGTGGTGAATATCAATGTTTGACTTATAAATGTTCATTTTCGATATATGGATAATACGTTGAAGCATATTTGCATTATATACTTTGCTTAAGTATGCCATCACTATTTATATTTGTTGTGATGTTTATGAATGTATGTACTCGATGGATAACTACTATTAGTAGTCATCCAAACTAAGTATTTCCCCACTAAGCTTTCAAGCTTAGCACGGGTGTTAATCCGTGTAGATCCAAGTATAGAAGTGAGGTACAGGGATCAACTACAGGGACCAAGGCAAGCAGAGAGGAGAAAAAGTACTTTTGAAATGTGTTTTTAGTTAAAGATGATTTTACATGTAATGAAGAAAGGAAATTCTATATTTTCTTTTGGATTACCACGTAAATGTAAAGATGTATTACTACTATTAAATGATAATCTTAAGCAATGGGAAGTTTTGTAATGTCTATATCTATAGCATTCAATAGAATTGTATACCTTGAATGCATGTATAGGAATATGATTGCTATGTATGTGGATGGTTGTAGGTTCCGTATAGGGGGTGTTACAGAAAAATCTTCCAAAATAAACTAAATGTAGAAGAAATAAATGTAACTCCTGCCATTGATGTTTTTATGTGGAAAGTTTCAAATGTTCTATATTTTTTAGAGTTCTTTAAGCTCTCTGTCCTAAATTGATGGTATATTTTCAGAAGGATAAAGGAGCTTATAGACCCAAAACTCTATAAGTGCAAAAATATATCAATGTGCTTCCATTAAGCACATTTGCAGTTACCATAAAAACAAGAAATTATTATCCATTAATTACTAAACTTTGGACCATTTATGGGTATTAAAACTACATATAATATGGAAAATATCTCATAGTATATACTAATTGGGTAGTATTTTATATAAATGCTTTTTTAGAAATTAAAGAATATTATTGCAAGGCTATAGCCCAAAACAATTACAAAGTATTATAAGCAATACAATTGACAAGATGCTATTAATAACAACTAGGCTAGTATGTATGGCTTAGAAAAATTTCAATATAAAACTAACTTCTAGTTGAATATGTCTAAGAGTGTTGGCTTACTAATAACTATTCCAATTCTCTTTTATTCCTTGAGAAATTAAGAGTTTGGAGCCCCTTACTATCAACACCAACCTTATCTAATTAATGATCATCACTATAGTATCTTTAGGTGAGCTCGATTTCCTTTTAAACAATCTCAATTTTCTTTCCTTACAAAGGGAGTATATAGTGCATCTAAATCATAAGTAGAACATTATAAGGTCATCTTTATGCATTAGTTATACATGATATCTATTAAAGAATTGGTCTCCAACCCATAGCTTGACAATTTAACATTATTCCATATCCATTTAAAGAAATGGAAATAAAAGAAAAGATGACTAATGGATTCAGTAAAGCCCATACATAACCAATAAAGGGTTGAGATATTAGTACCACCTCTAATTCTATCAAAAGCTGATAAGTCTTTCCCTCGATGCTAACCATAATATAAATAATACTTTTGGAGTTTATAAGTTATTATAAAGGGAATTCATGAGCCATTTCCTTTATGAAGTTCAGACATGACTTGTCATAGAAGGCACTTGATAAATTCCTAATCCAATGAAAACTTTCCTCTATAATGAGATTAGGAAAGTAAAAAAGGAACCTATTTTTAAAATATAAATTCATTTTATTCTTTAAAATGAAACTCTATTATAAAAGTTATAAAGGAGGGAAACATTTTTGGAAAAGGCATCACTAATTAGTTCCTTGACTCTAGCAAAGCTAGATAGAGGAACCTAATACTTAATAACTTTGGTAGTTAATAAAGAGTGCTAAGAGGGCTCTAATTATCAATCTATAATCATGTGTGAGTAACATTACCTATCTTATAGAATATCAAAGACTGCGTAACTCCTTTAAGCTTTAGGATTTACATCATACTCCATGATAATTACTCCTCAACTTGATGGTCTAGATACTTACATTTCTTAAGTAGTGCTTATTAACCTTTTTCACCTAAAAAGATTCCTCATCAATGATATGTCTCCAAAGCATTTTTCTAGAAACAATTTGTTGACAAGTTAAATAGGTCTTACACCTAAACCCACCTCATTTTGGATACACAAATGTCTTTTCATCTATCTTTTGCAAAAGGCTTAGTAATCTAGTCCCCTATCTATGAAAAGTTCCTAAAGAGCTTATCAGTGTCTCTACTTAACCTCATAGGAAGCCAAACATGGGCTAGCTAATAAGTACCTATATTCTTTAACACTAAATTAATGAGTTGAACCTACCTATAAAAGAGAGATATTTGGAAGTCTAGTTCCTAATTCTCCTTTTAACTATATCAAAAAGTGGCTGGTAGTTAGAGTAAGAAGTTCTTTTTGAGAATATAGGTATTCCTAAGTAAGTAAAATGAAAGGGGGGATTAATTTCCAAACCTGTGATTCTTGTAAGGTTCTGAGCTATAAATAAAGCATTAACTGAAATCATTAGAAAGTTTTTCCCTTTATAGATGGAAAGCCTAGAAAGAGCACTAAACTCATCCAAAGACTTCATTAAACATTTAAAAGAAGTTGAATTATCTCCATAGAACAAGAGTAAAACATCAATAAAGGCTAGATGATTGATTCCCATACCTTTAGACTTTTATGGAATTTGAAGTCTTTTATTTAACTAATATTTCTCTAGATTTTCTGAGATAGGACTTCTATATCTATTGTAAATAGGAAAGGAGAACGGGCATCTCCTTGTCTTATTCCTTTTTCTCTCCTAAAATAATAAGTAACTTCCTTATTAACAAACACACTATAAAAAGTCGTAAGGAAGAAGTATTTGATGCATAAGATAAAGGAGACTAGAAATCCAATTGCTTCGAAAGATAAGAGAATGAATTCCTAGTTGACTATAACAACCACCTTATGAATGTCTATCTTGATGGCAAAAAAGCTCCTTGAGCCCTCACAGTGGTAATTTTTGAGAAATTCTTGAGCAAGCATGATATTTTCACCTATTTTCCTTAAAACTTGCTTAAGACTTAAAGAAACCTTTTAGAAATGGTTTTTATAGAATGTGAAGCAATAAGAGATAGGCCTGAAATCCTTAAGAGATTTCAAATTTGTAGTTTCAAGAACAACGTATAAAAGAGTGTTGTTTTATATAGAAAATATTCTAAAGCTAGAGAAAAATTCCAAGATATATTCATAAGAAAAAGTTTTGGTCAAAATCTAGGAATTTTGAAAGAATTAAGTGTTAAATCCATCAGGCCTTAGAATTTTATTATGATTAAGCTTAAAGACAACTCTATCAATACCATTGATGGTCAAGGGTCTGGATAAGAGTTCAATTTGCTATAAAGATAAATGATCAAGAAATAAAGCAATAATTGAATCATTTGAGGGATTAATACCTGAAAGCATTCCCAAAATATCCGTAAAGTAGCTCCTAGTATATGATAAGAGATCCTTTTGGCTAGAAATCAAGGTGCCTATTTTAGTCTATATTTTTCTTTATCTATTTCTCAAATCTCCATATTACCATCCATGAAAGAAGCTAGTATTATAGTCTCCTTTCTTGATCCATTACAGTATTGATTTTTGAGCAATTAGTGAAGAGTGAGCCTTAATGATTTATTAGACATTGAAAGAGCATGTTTGTCACTAAGTAGTAAGGAAAGATTCAAAGGGGTTCTTATAGACCCCCATCTAGTATGAATAAAGCTTCTCCCTAGCTTATTCCATAGCTTTCCCAATCTTGTAGTGAGATTTGAGAAGCAATTTCTTTAGCTCTATATTAATAATCATTAGCATCTTATAAAACTTAAAGAGGTTTAGAGAGGAAAAACCTTGAATGTTCACTTGATCCCCTCCTATAGAGCCTCTTGATAACCTTCAACATTGTATAAGAAGTTGGAAAACCAAAAAGGTGAGGCATGTTTAAATCCATCATGAAGATCATGTATCTCTATTGGTGAGTGTTCCTAGTAAAGAGGTTTATTGAAGTAATTCCTAAAACCTTAAAATTTTTGAATTCAATCCAAGTTTGTAATAACTTTGTCCAATTTTTTCCTTATGTACCAAGGTCCCTCCTATTTGTTACTCTATGTAAAGAAGTTGTCATCATATTTAATATTCTTCATCTTAAGATTAGCAAGACAAAAGCTTGATTCTCTATATGACTTAACTTCATATTTTGTACCTTCTAATTTTAAACTAGAGTTATACAATTACAATCCCCTAATATAAGCCATAGTTTCTTTATGTTATACTTCAATCTTTATAGTTCATTCCATAATATAGATCTTTAAAAAGGAAAATTAGATGCATATATTAATGTGATCCAAGCCTTTACCTTTAATAATCCCACTTATATAGAATGAGTGTAAATTGGTAATAACCTAAAGGAGCTTAATGAAGTTTTGATTGTAAGTAGCCACTGTCCTCCTTAGATGATGATCAACATGATTGGTTACCATAGATTTATTAAAGTATCATAGCTTAGAGCATTTTTTAAAACTCAATTTAATTTTCAAAAGGACAAATAAGATTGGCTTCATTGAGATTATATAATCAATCACCATTCCCTCACATTCTAGCATATATGGACATTATCAAGTGGACTGATGAAATATCTTTCTCCTAGTATTTCAACCATATTTTCTTCTCTCAACCACTTTAAAACTATCATTAACTACCGATAAAGCTTGCGCATTACACCATAATCGACTGCTCTAATATTACACTCATTCTTCTTTTTTAGAGAGTGTTCATATGTGATTTTAACTAGAGGGAATAACTTCATCTTTATCTAAAAAACTCTCCATTAAAGGGAGAAGCTGCATGTAAATCAACTCTTTTAGTTGGGGTACTATTCTAGGACGAGGGTACTTGATTCAATAGGATAAAATTGTCTCTATGTTTCTCATTTTGATCATCTTGATTCATCATTTCATATGGAATAAGATTACCCATACTACTATGATTCATTAGCTCATCATAAAATCAACTTTTGAAAGTTTTACCTACTGGCATTTAAGCTCTCCCTTATTGGAGAAATGATGGATGCCACTGATAAAAGTCTTTGACATTGTCATGGAATAAAGTATCATCATTTCCTGTTCTAAGTATAGGAATTTTATTGAAAACACCTTGAACAAATCCACATTTATATATAACCTTGCATATCCAACTCTTTTCTTAGCGGAAGTCGTTTCATCCATACAAACAGGATTACCTAATAAGCTTGTGAACAATATTAATCCTTTAACAGACCAATACTTTAAAGGGATTTACTAAAAATTTACCCATAAAGGAATTTATTTCTATTTTAGATCCTATAATTTAATCCTTAGTTTCTACATTTCTAAGAATATATGCAACTATTGAAGGGATAAAGGTCTTTATCAATTAGTTGTAAATAATTCTCCTTATACGCAAACTTGAAAAAGATCAAGTTGTCTTCATTTAATATCACTTCGACTAGCCCATTGGATTTCTAAAGTTTCATTTCATACCTTAAAGAGAGGGAAAGATGACCTCTTTACCATGAAGAAATTGGCTATAGTTAAGGCCCAAGCACCAGATACCTCCTTCAAAACCTCCACTGTAGGTGAAATAAGTGAGAAACCATCATGCATAGCTAATGGGATGTATTACAGTGCAGATGAAGAAGTGTCTCCAAGCATAAATTTCTAACTCAAAGGTATGTGTTCAGTTTTTATCCAAATGAAAATGCAATGTTGAGACACATTCAATGAAGTTGAATGAGGCTACTGCACTAAACCAAATAGATAAGGAGGAGAAGGAGAAGAAGTGGAGCATGAAAGCTAGATATGATCTTATACAAATATTAAAAACTAATTATAAGAACATGAAATGACATTTCATACGGGGAAGAGTGTGGAAACTTTAAGGCATTTCCCTCCTACACATATTGCTCCATTAGCTTATCTTAGTCTTTCGTCTATAGAGGCTATGAAAATTTCATCTTATTTTTGTTACTCTTTACCTTCTACTTTATACAATTATTTCCCTTTTTCTACTCATAGATTTTGGTTCCTTCTCCACATCTTTATCCCATCCTCATTGCCTCATCTGACTGTAAACTATTTTGGAAACTTAACTACTCAAAGGTATTTTAAACTTTAAATACCCAAAATTTTCCCACCTAGACATTATTCCTTTTCTAGAAACTATCTTTTAAATCTTTACTTACCTAAAAATACTTTCTTTCCTTCTAAGTGCAACGACTGTTAGTGGAGTATAAATAATTCTAGAGAAGCATGATACAGTGAATTTTCCTTCCTTTCCCTCACCTACAAGTAAGACAGGAGAAGCTTTAAGTAAGACAACTTTATAGGGCTAAGGTCTATAGAGATATCAACTAGCTATTATGAGTATGAATTGAAGGAAAATAGTTAGTAAATCATTACATACTACTTTGCAATATTGCCCTCCTCATGCCTTAGACGGAAACCAAAGTAGCACCAGATATAGATGTGTTAAAAGAGGGCCCAAAAAACTAGATATTATAGTAGTTAGCTTCTTCCTAGGAAGAAGATCTCCAATATAAGTTATTAACAATTGGGCATAAAAGGTGTGGAAGGGAAGGGGTCTACAGAAAATATTGATCTTTAAAGATAACCATGTTTATTTAAGTTCATAACTAAAGCTGAGGCTAGAGGAAATGTAAAAGCTGGTCCTTGGAATATATATATATATATATAGATATATATATAATATGCCTTTGTACCATCAAATGTGGAGGCCAAAAGTCAATTTGGAAAAGATTAAATGTGAAAGCATATCACTGTAGGTGAATATAAATAACATACCATTGCAGTATTAGTAAACTAAGTGGCTTAGCATGCTAGCTAGTTATATTGGATGACCCATATGTATGGACAAGAATATAGCTAAAGAAAAAATATTTGCGTTTGATAAAATTTGTAATAGAATAAAGATAGATAAAACACTTCGAATAGCTATTCCTCTAATGAGACTTGGAGATGATGAAACGCTTACTGAGGATTCTATGATTGTTTCCTATAACTAAAAGCCATTATTAAAATAATAGTGAAAAGAGATGGAAAGCTATGGGAATGAAGTTTGGAAGAGGTATTTATAAGGCGCTTATGAAATTGGAAGGTAGCCTAAAGGAGCAACAGTAGGGGAAAGAACAAAGTGGAAGCACATATGAGATTCAAGTCTAAAAGTCTTTGGATATGGAGAAATCGAGAATGAACATAATCAATGATATTAGAAATATGGAAATCACCCATAATGTAGTGAGAAAGAATCACTAAGAAAAAGAACTACCTTGGGAACTCTTTTATAACTGAAATGAATGAGGAGATATATGTAACACCCCACTCCCGCCAGACCTGAACCCGATATCGATAGTGATATCCGAATCCGTGCCCTGCAAGGATGGTGTGCCACATCATTTAACAATTAAAATTT
>JAOTAY010021745.1:0-10184 GCA_025629805.1 Erythroxylum baracoense | reverse complement strand
AAATTTGCAATTATTTTTCAGGACTCAGAAGAATACCCCGTTAGGCAACGGGAGTATATCTATTGCATGCAAGTCAGGGATAGAGGTCGGGATCAGTTCGCGTCTGCATCGTATTTCTTTATTTTACACTGAATTGTATTTTCTGGAAACTTTTGTATTATTTGTAATTGAACATTACGGTTGTAATACTTTTGGGAATTGGAAATGGTTTGTAATTTATAATAGGCCCAAATGGTTATTGACAAATTTATTGATTATATTGTTTGTTGAAAATGGTTATAAAATAAAATGAGCCAATTTAGTTATCGATTTTCTGTACTTTATGTTTGTGGTTTAAAAAAAAAGAGAGAGGGTTTTGCAAAAGAAATTGATTAAAGTGTAATATGTTTCGCTTTCGATTTGAGTTAATCGAAATTCTGGTTTAAAACAAAATTTTAACAGCTCTTGTAAACGAAATGTTTCTGAATAAAAGTGGGCCCACATTTGTGATTATTGATTTTCGCGTATCCCAATAAAAAAAAGATTTATACCGACTTTTGATTGTTTAGTGATGTGGCACACCACCCTCGCGGGGCACGGATTTGGATATCACTATTGATATCAGGTTCGGGTCCAGCGGGAGTGGGGTGTTACAACTTAGGTCACTAATTTCGCGAACTAATAGGTCTTAGAAACCTAAAAGACTATGTTCACGGATAAATTAATCCCGTTAAATCCTAGCCATTGCTACATTCACACATTTCACATATGCAGATCTAAACAAACTAACATACACAATGCAAAATTCACCCACAAAGTAAAAACAAATAATCCTCCCCATACTTGAATAACACATTATCCTCAATATGAGAAGGATACATAAACAAATTAAGGGGAATAAAATAAAATGCAATATATAAAGATAGAATTTAAAAGAGACAGGGATAAAACACAAAACTGTTAAGGTGATGGAGGTGGGGATGGTGTTGGACGTGGCAGTTGAACGCCTTCAGCCTCAAAGTTTCTATGAATACAGCGTATATCTCGCCTCTGGTGTCGTTGTGTGCGAGTCATCTACTTCATCATCTTGAAGTTTTCTACAAGTGTGTATGTGAGTGTTTTAGTGTTGTCGGAGATTGCAATGAGCACCTTCCTCCATCCAGGTTTTTCTTTTTCCTCCTCCTCTCCAAACTCCTTGCTAGGTGAGTCCTCTTCGTGTCACTAAGGCGCTAAACTTGAACTTGTCTGCCCTGCCCTAATCTTTACATGGAATTTGGCATTAATATTTCAAAGTTCCACATTGTGGGACTTCAAGATTTTGACTCGCCACAAATGACAAAGGTTCATGAACTCAGGACGATGGACAGTGTGTTTGTTGTAATTTACACCGTAATACTCAGCAATGGCTAACACCAAGTAACCTATACCTAAATTGTTGCTTGTCTTGCATAGAGTAACAACAATTGCATTAAAAATGTGGGTAGAGGTGCATACTAGGATACTATGATCCATGCACTATAGCAAAAAAAATTCTTTCATTGAACATTTGTTGGTTTTGATTTTGTCAAATATTTAACAAATGAATTTATTTAAACAACAAATGTTTATGACTTCTAATTATATTGTTATGGGCATTTTTGGCATCGAATTGCTCCATCCCAGTTAATTCATTCCAATAGTGGGTAGCACAGAAATAATCATGTTGATCCACTATATATGACTCGGGAAAATTGAAAATTTCACATAAAATGTCATAATCGAGTTCATAAGGTTAACCACGCAACCTATTAGATCCTTTGGGTTACTCAGTTTTTATTGAAGAGAGGTAAAGAATTCTTGGGTTAGTTCCTGGTAAATAGGATATTGAAAATGTATGACCTTACCCACTGAATTCTTTCTCCTAGGTTCTCAACCTTGTCACTCAATCTTACGCTATACAGCGTATCAAAATCAAAGTATTTAGGAACCATTATTTGTTTAAGGTTAATGGTGTGAAATCAAATACCTTCCTCTTCATAATAGATTGGGAAGGGTGCTTTGAAATTTTCCACCCTGTTCCTTCGATCGCAGCCCAATACTTAGATTTTGCCAGGAGATTAAGTGCACGTAACTGTCTACTTTATACATGCCATCGAGATTGAGTATGAGTGAAATTTTGAGAGAATGCAAGAGATGACGGTAGTAGAGAGAAGGGAGAGATAAAGTGGACATGAAAGTGAATGAAAAATTGAGATTAGATGTAAATAAGTAGGTAAGGAAGGGTTAAGCAGGGAAAAATTGGAAAAATTTTAAAGAAAAAAGTGTGTGACATTTTTGTCCTGCTACAAGCCATGATCGTGGCCCTTAGGTATATGACTGCCACGATCGTGGGGGGAAACTTTTCCTACACTTTGTTGAATTTTTGTCTTTTCCTCATTTCACCTCCAAGATCCCTCCCTAACTTCCTTTTTGCACTTATCACCTCGTTGTGCTTTCCTTCCCTAGCAATCCTAAGTCAAATTGATCATCTACTCTTCCACGACATTTATTTCGAAACAAAACACACAAACTAGGGAATTCTAAACTATCTAAAACTAAAGGGAAATAAAAAACAATTAAAAACCATAGGTTGCCTCCCATGCAATGCGTCTTTTAACATTAGTAACTCGATATGCTGTTGGTCACATATTGTAACACTACCAAAATAACTTGACAAAACTATAGCTAGCAGTAATCGCATGTTGTAACACTACCAAAATAACTTGACTAAACTATAGCTAGCAGTAAGTCCAGGTCAATTCCATAGAGATTAATTCCAATTAGTTTCCTAAATTATCTGGAGCAAAATAGGGGATTTTTTTGGTTTGAAGTAAATTAGAAGACAAAGTAAAATTAAATCTCTAAAACAAATGAAATTAAACAGTAGCAAAGTGATAAAATTGATGAATGAGTTCAAATCCAGTTCTTTGTTTTAATCTCAGCCTAAGCATAATTTTTCAGATGTCGTTCAATTATCATCTTTACACCTCTCTTAATACTGTTGATCTTGAACTAACAATAAGCTCTGCTAATTCCAGTTTTTCCTTAGATAATAGCTAATCAAGAAGAGCTCATTAATTAACCCTAACTATCAGGAAACCTAGAATAAACACTCTAATTTTATCTAGACAGCTGCATTATAAATGAGAAAAATTGATCATTCAAAGTAAAAATCACACAAACTTGGATTATTTAACTTATGCTACATTATCTCTAACGATTTAATACCTTTAGTTACCACATATGATCTTTAACATGACTATTATGTATTGCATCCAAGTTCTAGCTATGAGTTTTCATGAAAAATGATTCAATATAGCATTAAAATCATTCTCATACAATACCCAATCAGTCAATACAGGCTAACATAAACAATCTAAAAAGAGGTAAAGAAAACGATACTCAACAACATTACATTTAATGTTCTTCTCGGCCTCGATTGTACCTCCGAGCTAGAATTTGGAAAGTTACCTATCCATCTCCATCTTCAAGCTCTCACCATTGGCCATCCTCTCCATCACCACCGTCAGTATTGAAGAATGATGAAAAAATCAAGGAGAAAATAGGAGAAGAGTGTTATTGGCTAGGTCTATCCCCCGAATGCCTTTTTTTCATCACTCTCCTTTCCGTATGTAGTAAAATTTAGGTTTAAAATTGAGTGACACCTAGCTTTCTCTAGTTAATTCTTAGGTGTGGGAATTCATGACTATGCAAAGTTTGCAAACCTCTCATGGTCGTGCATGGCACTCTCACAACTGTGAGAGATCTCTCACAGCCATGAGAGATGTTGTATAAGTGTGAGAGATTTGTCACGCTTATGCAATCAATGTTAGGCTATGATACTTCTTCTTTTGTTCTTCATTTGACATTCTCTCTTGCCTCTTCTTCTTCATGCTTCACGAATCAGTAGAATATGGAAATTGAGAAGATGGCTTAAATGACATGCTTTTGGGTCACTTTAGCTTCTTTACTTCTGAAAAGTACTTAAAATCAAATATAAGCTAAAGTGAGAATCCTAAGCATTTCTAAGGCATTAATCACTAAGTGTAGTATATCAAATGAATTAACATTTAAACACATATCAAGTTCCACCACACTTAGATTTTGACTGTCCTCGAGTAAATCGTCAAAATCAAAATCGCAAATCAAAACTTTACTCATTTTTCATATTTCCTAAGAGTAAATAACCATAAGTAAAGATTAATGACTTTCAAAATCAGTAGCAATAACTCAACATTCAAAGCTTCTACTCATTATCAATCAACATTCATCACCCTTAGAAACTGAGTAATCTAGAGGTAGACTTGGACAAAAGGTGTTTAAACAAGATATTTCCATAGGTATACTCAAGCAACATTATTAATCATAATAATCTACAACTTTGCATATCATTTCCTTTCTCCACCACTAAAACTCACATACATAATCAAAGGACTTTTCTAGAGTTGCAATGAGGGTAAGGGTAAGGTGAGATGTATTTTGGGTAAGGTAGTATAAAAGCCATCAAGCTAGTGAAGCAAAAGTAACATTGAATACGATATCAAGCACACAAATTGACATTCAAAACTTGGTACTGTAAGCTATAAATAATGCAACAACTATGTTTCCTAACTCGATTCAGTTCTCATACCATAAAGCAAATGAACGTAAAAAAAATGCTCCCTTCAAAACAACATCCTCCTCATATGCAATATATTCAAACACTCAATCAATACAACTTAAGGAGGATAAACTATTAATTAACAACTTTTCACAACGGTTGTATTTCCTCCTTGCAACTTTTATTTAAACTCTTTTTTTTGCATATAAAAGTGATAGAAGCTACATTAACATATGATTTATAACATGGACTTTTAGCAACTATAGCCAACCTACATGTATGCATACCCCTAAACTTAGGCTTTTGTACAATCACATTCATTAAGAATTAACAATTGCTCTACTAGATTTAAGGCTTGGGTAGGGCATTTGGTTAGCTACATGTAATATGGTTTGTACAAAAGATAAGGCTAAAGCTCAAAGGGGGTTTCCAAATGAATATTCACATAAATAAGTAGGCTATTTGGCTAATGTAGCTCCTAATCAACATAGAATGCCTAATCATTTTCATAAAAATGCATGTGATAAAAATGTGGTCTTAAATAAAAAATCAATGCAAAGCAAGGATGTATATGTCATGAAGGTCACACAAAACAAAGATGGTGAGACTGATATGAATGTGTTAGTCCAATATGACTCAAAACTTCACTGGCTTTTGTCTACCACTAGTCACCGCTCTTCTAAAGAATAATGCACAATAACTTATCACAAGAGAAAAAGTACATTTTAAGGTTGTCATGGATTTTTCTAGTCAATTCACACTCTAATTATGACTAAATAATCTAAACAGCAATAGAAAACAAAAAATTTTTAGATTTTGTTCATTTGATTTTAAAAATTGCCCAAGAAGTCACATAAACAACATTTAAGCTAAAAAAATGTATAAAAGCTAATATCAAACTAAGATCCCCACCCCCACACTTAAAACTTACATTGTCCCTAATGTAATGCAAGAAATGGGGCATTTAAGGAAAATAGCAATTATGAAAATGTAAAGAGACAGAAATCAACTTCCTTGGGTTACCTCCTAAGCAGCGCCTTTGTTTACCATCGTTGGTTCGACTCCATATTGATCAGTCTTTATAATGACAGTTTTCTAACCCTATCACTTCCACATCATCCACTTAGAATCCTTGATAGAAGGGTTTCAGCCGATGATCATTGACTTTGAATTTCTTTTTAGTCTGTAAGCTTTCAATTTCAACTAATCTATGTCGAAACTCATTAGTAACAATAAAAGGTCTAATCCAACAAGAACGTAGTTTACCTGGAAAAAACTTAAATCGTGAATGGTAAAGAACTTTTTGTCCAACCATAAAATTCTTCCTAATAATAATCTTGTCATGAAATTGTCTCATTTTTTACTTGTAAGTTTCTGCATTCTCGTAAGATTTAAGTCTTAGATCTTCTAATTCTTGCAATTGTAGTTTTTCTGTTCAACACGTCATCCATCTTCATATTGCATTGCTTAATAGGCCAAAAGGTTTTGTGCTCAATTTCTAATAGAAGATGACACAACTTTCTATAGATCAGTTGGTATGGAAACATGCCAATCGGTGTCTTATATGCAGTCCTATATGCCTAAAGTGCATCATCAAGTCTCTGACTCCAATTTTTACGATTTGGGCTAACCATTTTCTCAAAAATGGACTTGATTTCTCTATTTGACACCTTTGCTTGCCTGTTTGTTTGCGGATGATAGGTCATAGACAACTGATAAGTGACATGGTACTTCTTTAAAAGGTTTTTTACCAATCGACTGCAAAAATGAGTACCACTGTCACTAATCAATGCTCTTGGTGTTCCAAACCTAGCAAAAATTTTAGACTTGAAAAATTTTGCAATAACATTAGAATTGTCAGTCCTGATGGCTTTAGCTTCCACCCATTTAGAAACATAATTCACAGCCAACAAAGTGTAAACAAAACCAAAAGAAGAAGGAAATGTTTCTATAAAATTGATGCCCCATACATCAAAATTTTCACATGTATGTATTAGAGATAAAGACATTTGTTCTCTATGGGATAAATTACCTTGTTTTTGGCATTGTTCACACGCTTCATAGAACCAATAAGAGTCTTAAAAAGTATTCTCCAATAAAAATCACATTCAAGAATTTTCCTAGCAGTTCTATTAGGCCCAAAACGACCACCACAAGCATACGAATGGAAAAATTTCAAAATTGATTCATATTCATATTCAGGCACACATCTCCTAATCACTTAGTCAGAACAATACTTCCACAATTAAGGATCATCCTAAATATAATATTTCAACTCACTCTTTATCCTGTTCCATTTAGCCTTGCTCAAATTATTAGGTATCTCATAGTTCACTAAATAGTTCACAATATCAACATACCATGGAACCTTACCTTGAACTGTTAGTCATCTAGAAAAAAATTCTTGCAAAGGTTCTGAATCCTCCTCCTTCAATACTTGACTCAAGTGATCGGCGACTGAATTCTCTACACCTCTCTTATCTTTGATCTTCAAATTGAACTCTTAGAGTAGGAGAATCCATCTAATCAGTCATGGTTTTGTTTTTCTTCGATAAAAGGTACCTTAATGTTGCATGATCAGTATACTCAATCACTTTAGAACTAAGCAAATAAGGTCTGAATTTATCCAAAGCAAACATAATAGCTAAAAGCTCCTTTTCAGTGGTGGAATAGTTGTATTGAGCTAGATTAGGTGTTAGGGAAGCATAGTAAATAACATGATTCAACTTTCCACATTTTTTAAGAAGGATGGCATCCATAGTAGAATTGCTCGTGTTACACATAATTTCAAATGATTGACTCTAGTTAGGTGGTTAAATGATCAGTACTGAAGTAAAAAGTTCCTTCAACTTGTCAAATGCTTGCTTGCACCCTCTTCAAACTCAAAGGGTACATCCTTTTGTAACAAATGACAGACTTTTGTTGAAATCTTACTGAAGTCCTTGATAAACTTGCGATAAAAACATGCATGGATAAGAAAAGAATAGAGAAATCAAGTTTGTGGGGTAGGGTAAGTTTCACACAATTTCTATCTTAGCTTTATCAACTTCAATTCCTTTAACTGAGATTACATATCCCAAAACTATTCCTTATTTAACCATAAAATGACATTTTTTAGAATTGAGAACAAGATTAGTTTCGATGCAACGTTAAATTACACAATTCAGATTATCCAAACATGCATCAAATGAATCCCCATAGATAGTAAAATCATCAATAAAGACCTCAATAATGTGTTCAAAATACTCAGCATGCATCAAGTGAATCCCCATAGATAGTAAAATCTTCAATAAAGACCTCAATAATGTGTTCAAAATACTCAGATAAAATACTTACCATGCATCTTTGAAAGGTGGCTAGGGCCTTGCAAAGAATGGCATCCTTCTATAGGCAAATGTACTAAATGGCATGTGAAAATTGTTTTCTTCTGATCCTTTAAAGCTATCACAATTTGATTATATCTCAAATAACCATATAGAAAATAGCAATGAGATCATCTTGCAAGTCGTTCAGGTATCTGATCGATGAATGGTAATGGAAAGAAATCCTTGTGTGTAGCAACATTAAACTTCCTATAATCGATGCATGCTCACCATCCATTTTGAATTCTTGTAGGCTCAAACTCATTATTCTCATTCCTCACCACAATAATCCCAGTTTTCTTCGGTACTACTTGGACTGGACTCACCCATTTACTATATGAAATTGGATAGATTATATCAACATCAAGCAACTGTAAGATCTTCATCTTTACCACTTCTATCATCGGGGGATTCTACGTTTTTTGTGAATCTCTTGATGGATTGGATCCTTCTTCTAATAGAATTTGAAGCATACACATTAAAGGGATAATACACTTGATGTCGGCTATGATCGACTCCATTGTTGTGATGTGGTCCTTAAGCACTTGAATGAGCTTTCCCTCTTGAAGCTTAGTTTAGTTTTTGGATATGATCACTAAAAGTGTTTCTCTTTCTCCCAAAAACATATATTTTAAGTGCTTCAGTAATTGCTTTAATTCAATTATAGGTGCCTGCATAATTGAAGGTAAAGATTTTATATTAGATATTGGCAATTTTATATTTTGAAATACATAACTTTTTAGTACTTTTTGTAATGAATGCAGTGCTAGCACCATTTCTTCCATTTCATCTATAATGAACAAATTAAAATTTTGCAATATGTTTCCTATTAAACTCATAAAAGGAATGACATCTAACTCATCTTTACCATCCACATCAAAAATTTCTTAAGAAAAAGAATGAATGACATTAATTGACAAAACATAATGAACATCACTAGGATACCTCATAGCTTTAAAAATATTAAAACGAACAATTTCATTGTTAAACTCCATAGTCAATGTTCACGCATCCACGTCGATCTTCATCTTTGATGTCTTCAAAAATGGTCAACCCAGAAGGATAGGTGCAGAATTAGACATAGGTTCTCCCTCTATGTTCAACATGTAGATATCAGTTGGGAAAACCAATTCATTAACCTATAATAAAAAATCCTCTATAACCCCTTCCAGATTAGCATTAGATCTATCACCGAATTGAATTATAACACGTGTTTCTTTCAACAATCCCAAATTCAATGAAGTATAAATGGAATATGACATAACATTAATTGAAGCTCCTAGATCTAACGTTGTTTTTTCAAATTCAGTATCACCAATTTTTACAGGGAATTGTAAACGTACATAGATCTTTACACTTTAGGGGAAGCTTTCTTTCAATGACTACAGACACATTCTCCTTCACGCTTTCTTTCTCGTCTCCCTTTAATTTCCGTTTAGACGTGCATAAGTCCTTGACAAATTTGGTGTATCGAGGAACATGCTTAATGGCATCAATTAGAGGTATGTTCACCTCTACCTTTTTGAACATCTCGAAAATCTCCCTATCTTACTCTTCTTTCTTTGATTTAGCAAATTTGCTAGAAAAAAGATCTGGATGCTAGCTCTTGTTTATTGTTGGAATTGTATGGTATTATTCTAGAGCTGAGTGGTATTATGAGATAATGTTTTCATCATTTCTTCTAGTGAAGGTCCCAAACTTGATGGTTGAGCTTGTCTTTGATATGGTTATTGATAGGAACCTCATTATTGTCCTTGTTATGTTTAAGTGTTGAATGGAGGATTCTTCCATCATGTGTTATGTGTATATGGGTAGCTAGTCGAAAAGCTTCCAAAAGCATTCACTTATTTTGTGGACATATCCTGCAAAGTTGGACACAAATTAGTGGGATGTCTTCCCATTGTGCAAATTCCACATACCTTGACTTGTTGAGCACCACTTGCAGTTATTTACCTAACCAAAGATTTCAACCTAACTATTTGTTGCTCTAATATAACAGTACTAGCTTCATTAACCTTTTATGGGCAGGGGTTAGCAGCTATATTAGAAATGAGATTTCTGGCTTCAATATGTGTCTTGTCCACTAGTGCTCCTCCTCTTACTGCATCTACCATATTTCTTTCTTATGGCAGAAGCCCCTCACAGAAACACTACAAGAAAATAGTGAATTAGGGACGAAAAATACCGACGAAAATGACAAATATTCCGTCGGTATATAACATTAC
>JAOTAY010021744.1:0-10184 GCA_025629805.1 Erythroxylum baracoense | reverse complement strand
AAGACGGCGAAAATGAGCTAATCTGGACTTAGTATAGCCTAGTTCTCCTAAAAGGTGGCGACTGTCAAGTTTCTTCCTTCCACTTCGTTTGTGCCCCGGCTCTGACATGGTCCCAAGCATCGTGCAAATGATCATTGTTAGATATATGTTTGAATATATCTATTTATTTTATTTTGACATATTTTTATAAATTAGATTTATCAGATTTTTTATTATCTTAGATTCAAAAGTTTGATAATGTTTTAAATATAATAAAATTTTATCTTACATACAAGTTGATTTTTGAAGAGTTGTGGGTCTTACCTGTGAAGTAGCTGAAGGGCATTACTGGATTTTTTTATGAATTAAAGGGGTTTTTGAAAAGATACGTTGGTGTAGCCTGGGTGATATGGCAAATACATATGACCTGCGGCTGTGACGTTATTGTGTGTGCTTTTGTTTGAGAACCTATGGTTGGGGTTTTGTGAGAAGCATGAGTTATTTGTGGTGTGTGTATCCTGTATGGGTGTCTAGCAATTAAAGGTGCAGTGGGTGTAAAAAGTGAACATGGTGTGTGTGTGCAGTAGATGTTAAAGTCAAGATGACGTGCGGGCGTTGCTTTACTTGGCCAAGGAAATTACATATATGTTGATCAAGCCAACCTGAAATGCTTGATATGAATGCTGCGTTTTTCTCTTACGTTTCAATTGTGGGTGTTGAATAAATGTCACTGGGCGTTAATTGGAGTTGTGTGAGTCACCTTGCTTCTGGACACCTCATGTGCGCTACTTCCATTGTTGTTCTCTTTATTATTGCCGTAAAACACATCATTGCCCAAAAAGAGATGATGGCAGTATAGCTCATTGTTGTTGTGACGACTTTCAGATCTATTTTAGTAGAGCGGAATTTATTGAGGAGTTGTTCTTGTTTATCTCAAGTGTATTTAGTTTTCATTCTTTATTATTTTAATCACTTGAGTTATTTGTTCATTGTTCTTTCATTAAAAGATTGATTGAGAAAATCCTCTATCGAGGTTAGTACGAGGCGGTCGTACTATTGGGTATGAAAATCTTTCACAGGAAGTGAGGTTGAGTGATAGTGTCAAGGGTTGAGTGGTGTCAGCTCAGTAAAGCCTTGAGTAATTCTATTGTACTTCAATGAAAGTAATTAATCTGGGTGAGGGCTCCGCAGATGTAGGCAAGGAGTGCCGAACTGCGTTATCAAATTTTTGATGTTTTTATTATTTCAATTTTGCTTATTTTATTTTATTGATGACAAAGGAGTTTGCGGAAAGTTTGTGAAACAATTAACCCCCTTCGTTTTTTCAAATATCATTTGGTACTTATAATTTAGGCCAAAATAAAACAATGTGAAATCAATTACATAACTTAATAGACCACTTCAGATTTTCTACCCATATGATTTTGGGTCAACTGTGCATAATTAATCTGGTTAGGTAAATGACAAAATTAGGCAAAACTTCCTTCTGGAAAATTATTCTAAGTTGTCTTAAGTTTCTAATGACTCCAAGATCATCCAATTTGATTCAGTATTCAATGATTTATCCATAAAAAACCACAAACTGTGCGCATTTGAAATTTTGGCTAGTACATGATCACACTCTCTAATTGTACAACTCATATCTTTCAGCTCAGATATCCCAAAATTACAAACTTTATACCAATTTAAAGTTAAGATAATAAGCTACAACTTTAATGAAGACACCTTAGTCTAATTCGGCATATATCAATACAGTTTATTCAATAACCACAGGATATGAATTCTGTCCTTGGTAGTGCTACAGCCTAACCTAAAACTCAGTTTCATGCCAATTTTTAAAATCATAGAGACAGAATTAAAATTTAACTTCTTCACAAAAGTTGTAAAAATATGTCTCTAATTTAATATGAATTAAAAATCAACTCATTCAGAAATCTAAAGCTCAAGTTATAATTAGAAAATCGAAGCATGATCATGAAAAATTTCCAATTCATATCATTCCAACAGACTTCCACACTTTCATCCTATCAATCACTTTCAAATCAATTCAGATAACTTTAAATTTTTATGGAGAGAAAGAAAAATGTCTTAGGAATCCATTGGTCTAAGTTTCAAGTCATTTAGAGTTCGGATGAAAAAGTGATAGCCAAAAGACTTAAGGTTGTTCAATGAAATTCTCAAACACCACCTTTTCTATCTCTAAAACTCAGACTTCATCTTCTTCACCGAACTGCACTGCTATTCTTCTTCTTTTATTTTCTTCCGTTTGTGCCATTTTTGACCCACAACCAGCCATTTTCAGACAATACTTCCTTCTAATAATTAAAATGTTTCTCTATGTCTTAAGTTTCTAATGCCATCAAATGCAGTCATTTTGATCTAGTATCATGCAAGTTATGATCAAAATACTTCATACTGCTCCTTATATTTCCATAGAGTACTACTCTCAACTTCGAGCTAACTTTCAGAGATCTTATGAACAAAATTTCAATTTGACTTCTTCAATAAAGTTGTAAACATATGTTTCTAGTTTCATATGAACCAAACATCAACTCATTTGAAAGTTTATATCTCAAGATAAGATGAAAATATAGAAGCATAAGTTATGAAATTTCTCCAGTTCAAGATTTCAACACAATTCCTCACTTTTTCAAATCAGTTCAGATTATTCTAATTTGTCATAGGGAGGAAAAACAATGTCTTAAAAGTGTAGTGGTTCAACTAGCTAGTCATTTGGAGTGTAACAGAAAAAGTTATCACCAAAAGACTCAAGTTGTTCATATACAGATTTAAACACTACAACCATGCACGTAACCTTCTTCTCTCTTATGTAACTTTTGTTTTATGAACAGTACAATCACAAACCAGAACAGAATTTAGAACTACTTACACAAGCATTCACCCTCAAGCATGAAAACATTATCTATACTTCTCCCATTTTCAGCTTAAGAACACCAAACAACTCAAAAATCCAAAATTCACATAAACACCAAAATCGCAGGCTACTATTCACGCATTCTATTTCTGCATTTTCCATTCTCACTACATTTGTTTCATCTTATGCATTTTCTTTTCAAATTACCCAACACCCTGCTATCTTGATACACTCACGACCTGAATCACCACCCAAGTCATTCAGTGAATTCATTCACTGAGACTACACTGTAAAACTTCTCATGCATATATATATATATATATTTCCAACATACACATATTCATTTACACAGTGGAAACAACATTAAAATTACTTACTTGAGTCAACAATTACTCCTGTTCGCCTTGAGTCCCCATACGGATTTTATGACGACTAAGTGTCACCATTGGGAGTTTATTTGAATTTATTATAAATATATATTTTTGGAAACATTGCAATAAAATAAAATACATTATAACATTTAAATTTAATTAAAGACTAGGAAAAGAAAATTCGTGGTGGGATCGTAGACTAATTATAGACATAAAATTAAATTATTCAAAAACAAATAATTTAATAAAAATAATTAATACACAATTTATTAAATGATATCAAAAATAAAAGAAATAGATAACAATGATTTTTAAATAGAGAAAATTAATAAGAAAGGTAAAAATATTACCCCACAATTTACTAAAAATTTTCCATAGCAAAATGAACAAAGAATAATTGAATTGGGTGATTAAGAAAAATTTACATCTTAAGTTAATAATGAAACAATTTGGAATTTCAAAAGCAACATAGGCACGGGCGTGACTTCTCTCTCACGCCCGTGAGAGAGTCTAAAAAAAACCAGTCGCGATCGTACTGTGGTGCTAGCGCGACTGTTGAGGGATCTAAGATTTGTCGCGATCGCGAATGTGACGAACTTGGCGTTCGTGGCGATCGCGAGTTGTTTGGCCCTGTCGCGATTGCGCCTTGATCACGATCGCGATTCGGTGAGTTGTGGGAACGTCGCGATCGTACTGAATCACGATCGTGACTTCTCCAGTTAAACGTCCTTACTTACAATCAACTTATCTTTCAATACAGAAATCTAAAAATTACAAACTATATATCGTTGGAAAGCTAAGATCAAGACCTACAACTTTTATGAAGACAATTTTGCCTAATTCGACCTTTATTGATACAGTTTAATCATTTAAATAAAAGTTACCATTTCAGTCAAATTCTGCAAAAATTTCACACAAATACTGTTAACTTGTACAGACCATAACTTTTGCATCTGATGTCCAAAAATTTCGATCTTGATACCATTGGAAAGCTACAAGAATTATCTACAACTTTTATGAAGACTATTTAGCCTAATTCTGCCTATATCAATGCAGTTAAATCTTCAAGTTTTAGATCACTATTTCATTGGTTTCTCTGTTTTCACTCATCCGATTACTAACAATTTTACTGCAAATTTTACAGGACCTGAACTAACATTAAATTTCCTACATATCAAAACTCCTTTGATACACAATTTACCTTAAACAAGTTCAGCCAAAGATGTCACAGCATTCAACACAAGCTAACTTAACAAAGGAGTAAAATCTGCATATTTAACTATCCATACATATATCAGAAAATTTTTTACAGTTTCTGTCAACTTTTATTGTCCATTTTCACTGTTCATTTGCAACAACAAAATTGATACACATTTCATACTTCATTTCACACTGCCATGACAGTATCATAGTTACAAATATATCCAAAAATGCTGATGCAAATATGCTTCTAGAAATGATGCATACTAACTTAATTACAAAAATCCGAATTTCTTGGAGGTTGCCAAATACTTTGCAAGGATCACTTATACTCTGCTGATTCTTCACCAGATGAGTAGAAAATTTTGGGGTGAGCCGAAAAGCTCCGTGGCTAATATGTTTATAGCCAATGATAATGAACCATATACAACATATATGAATATCCATAATACAACACATCATCTCAAAACTATTTTGGCTGAAAGTTATTATCAGTCATAACATTCAAAATACATCATAGCTTAACAAGTCCAAAAATGCAATGCACACACAATAGCTCGAGAGCTCCATGCAACGAAATGATGAAACCGAAGTTTACACCATGAAACGAAACGAATTAAATTTCTCAGGATCTCGTGCCCACAAGCGGGCAGCTGGGAGAAGGCTATAGGTCAACGTGCACGTGACTATCGAAACGGATTTCTCTCTCGCCCACATAACAGATTTTTCAGTGCTCATACATTTTATAATATATTCATGCTGTCATACTTCTTAGATTTTCTATTTTTCATTCACACAAAAGTCACAGAATTTTCACAAAGCAGCATGATATACCATGAATAAAACAAATACATTCATCATACATAAATATAAACTTTAGCTCATCGTCACAAAACCATAAACATATTACCCACCTATTTAACTTGATATTTTCCAAAATCAAGCTTGGTCTTCTCGTTGCTCTTGGTGTCGATGTTCTTGATTACCTAAGACAAACATATTTCATTTCATCAACACATATGCATGAAGCTACATGCTATCCATAAATATGTTTAGCTTGATTTATTCTTGATTCTATCCAACTAGAAAAACTAAAACCTATGCAAATCTAAAGAAAACACCATCCTCTTATTCTTCTTCTTTCTTTCTTCCTCTTCATCTTCATCATATAAAACCTAGTTTCTCCACTTCCTTCTTCATCTTCTTCATATAAAACCTACTTTTTCTACTTCCTTAATCTATCAAAACAAGAAAAACTAGACAAGAACTCACCTAAGCTTTTCTTTCTTCTTCTTTCTCTTTTTCTTTCTTTCTTTCTTCTTCCCTTTCTTTCTCCTTCTCTCCTTCTAGGTTATTCCACGACTCTCCCTTCTTTTCTTTTCTTTTCCTTCACTCTCACGACTCCTCTCTTCTTTTGTCTTATTATCTTAAGACAACTTTTTGAGTTTCCAATTTTGCCCTTCCTTATTCATGAAATTCCTACTAACTCCTTTTTTTAATTCATACCACCTTACAAAATTCATCATATACAATATTAAACTCCAAAACTTTCTAATTCATAAAATATAATTTATTTTCATGCTTGATAATTTATTAAAATTAATAAAATAATATAAAATAAAATAAAAATATAGAAAAATCCTAAAAACGGGATCCAACACTTGAGACTAAGAGATCTTGAGAAATTAGACTTGTTTTGTTCACGGTGGAAACTTTGGTTTCTCCATTTCATTCCACGAGACTCTCGAACCATTTTTTTGTTCATTGCATCTTTGAATTGTCAAGTATGATGTGTTTGAGTGTTATGTTTAATGGGTAAAGTCTATGTTATGTGTTATGAGTTTTGAGCTAAATTGATAAATGATTAAATTGCTAGAATAGATTGAGAATGCTTGAATGGGTAGCTATACATGTACATATGCTTGAATTGTGGTTGATTGCCGATGGCTATACATATATTAGCCACTGAACCGTGTAGCTCAACCCATCCTTTTCCCTCCTCAGGTGTAGAACGAGAAAGTTAGCAATGCTTGCGAGGCATCTGGAACTCCAAGATAGTTAGGGACTTTTGTACTAAGTTAGCGAACATTTTGGATAGCTTTATAGGCATATCAAACATGAACATCCATTTGTATTTTATATTAAGTATTGATGTAATTGTTGATATGTAACTAAAGCTATGTATAAACTTCATTTGATTCAGTAGTGAGATTTAAGAAAGGTTTCTTTTATATGTTCATGCTATCTTTAAACGAATTAGTATGGTTTTTATGAGAAATGTATGTGTACGTGTTTGTAAACTTAGTGATAGGTGTTAGATGTTTCGGGTCTATTTCGAAGGTTTTGCTGCGGCGAAGCCAGACTTTGGCCGCGGTGAACGTTTCCTGAGAGACTTTCTGCTTGATCTTTGAAGGTTTCGCTGTAGCGAATCCTGACCTTGGCCGTGACAAACTTTTCTAGACAGGTCTTCTACTTAACCTTCAGTGTTTGTCATGAAGAAGCTAAAAGGGTTGGCCGCGACGAACTTTTCTAGTGAGGTATTCTGCTTAACCTTCGACTGCGAACTTTTCTTGAGGGGTCTCTGTGCCCAATACCCTCGTTAAGTAGCTTTGTAATAAGTTTCGAGACCGAGGCGCCAACATTGTTTGGTATCAGAGAGCGAGTTAGATTTCGAAAATGGGGTCCAACATTGTTTTGGTATCAGAGCTTAGGTTTTTCCTAGGCCTAGAATGCATAAGGGTATGAATTGTTATGCTATCTAATAAATTGTTTGCATGGCAAAGTGTTTGATTGCATTAAGTGACACGCATATCATGCATACATGTAGGAAATAAGATTAAAAATGAGGTGTAAGCTAATCGTTAGTGGTTTAAATTGAAGGAGTAAGATGCCCCCTCGTAGAAAGACACAAGGAGTTTTGCAAGGATCAATTGCACCTGACTCTCTGCCAAGAGAGGAGAGTACTGATGAATCTATAGCCTCAAGAAATGCTGAGGCTTCTGTAGGGCAAGGTAGTGAGCTCGTTCGATCACAAACGCGGGAGTCTCCTTATCCGCAGGAGCAAGTGCCTACACCATTAGATCCTAGGTTATTCTAAGCCTTTGCTCAGTCTTTTGTCCAGGCCATAGGTCAGATGCTGCAGACTTCTGCTCTGGCCCCAACTAAGAAAGGAAAGCAATTTGATAAGCTCAAGAAGTATGGGGCAGTGGAATTTTATGGGACCACTTATCCAAAAGAAGCAGAAACATGGTTGAGAAAGACAGAAAGGGTGATAGAACAAATGGACTGTGAGGATGATGAAAAAGTCGAATATGTTGCAAGCTTGCTATAGGGAGATGCTCTGCATTGGTGGGAGAGTGTGCCAGGAAGTCAGTTGAAACCATCAGTGCTTGCATAGAAAGATTTCTTAGCAGTGTATAAGAAGAAGTATTGGTTTGAAATGTATATCCAACAGAAGCAGAGGGAGATGACAGTGAGCAAGTATGAGCGCCGGTTTACGCAGCCGTTCAGATATGCAGCTGAGATGATGATGAGTGAGGCACTGAGTGTCGTAGATTTGAATCGGGATTACATTTAGCCATCAGAGAAAAGGTAGTGGCACAGAACTTTTGTGATTTCCAGCAGCTGGTTAAAACAGCGCTAAGGGTCGAGAATGTGGAAAACATCAAGAGTGCAGTGAATAGAAAGAGAAAAGGAAGAGAACAGTTCAGGAGGGGAGGTGGTACTCCTATGCCAGAAAGGAGTGCCAGGACTTTCCCTATGCAGTCTGAGGAGAGGAGTAGTGGTACAAGCAGGTTTAGACTGATGAGAACTGTTTCTCATCAAGTCTCAACAGTGGAAGGCAGTAGAAGGGGAGAAGGGGGTAAGTCACCCATTCCTAAGTGTGATCACTGCAGGAAACTCTATAGAGGGGAGTGCTACCGATTGACAAGAGCTTGCTTCAACTGTGGGGAAAAAGGGCACATGGCTAGAGAGTGCCCTTAGTATGCAAGACAAGAGAAAGCTCAGATGCAAGCCTCAAAGAAGGCTGAGACTGGGGGACAAAAGACAACAACTGAAGTGGGAAGTTCTGAGACAGCTAAGACAGTGAACCCTCCAAGAAGACCAAGGGGGCAAGTACCAGTTAGAGTGTTTGCAATGACAATAGAGGACACAAAAATAGCTCAGAAGGTTGTGACTGGTACGGTTACTTTATTTGATGATAATATTGTTGTTTTGCTTGACCCAAGTTCTACCCATTCATTTATTTCATCAAGTAGAACTGTGCATGGTAGAGAACTAAGTCTATTGGATACTCCTTTAATGGTTAGTACTCTAATCGGCCAGTATATTATTATTATTCAAGTCTATAGAGATTGTGACGTACGTATTAGTGGGGAACACTTAGTGTTGAATCTAATGCCATTGAAGAAGGGGGGATTAGATGTAAGACTGGGCATGGATAAGTTAGAAAAGTATAACACCCATCTGGATTGAAAACAGAAGACAGTAGAGTTCGAATTGGATGGAGGTATAATGGTAGTGTTTATAGGGGATAGGAAAATAAGCCCGCCTAGAATTGTTTCAGCTGTGATAGCAGAGAAGATGATAAGGAAAGGGTGTGAAGCATTTATAGCTTATGTGATAGACAAGAAGGCAAATAGAGGAAAGTTAGTAGATATTCCTATGGTCAGGGAATTCTCGAATATCTTTCCTGAGGAATTACCAGGACTACCACCCCCTGTGGAAATTGAGTTTCTCATTGAGCTTCTTCCAGGTACTGCACCAATATCGATTCCACCTTATAAAATGGCTTTGACAGAATTGGAGGAACTTAAAGAGCAGTTAGAAGAATTATTAGAGAAAGGGTATATTAGACCTAGCTCTTCACCTTGGGGAGCTCTGCTTCTTTTTGTGAAGAAGAAAGATGGATTGTGGAGAATATGTGTGGACTACAAGAAGCTCAATCATGTCACTATCAAGAATAGATATCCGCTTCCACGTATAGATGATTTGTTTGACCAATTGCAAGGGGCAAAAGTTTTCTTTAAGATAGACTTGAGATCAGGTTATCACCAGTTGAGGATAAAGGAGTCTGATGTGTCAAAGACTACTTTTAGAATATGGTATGAGCACTTTGAGTTTTTAGTTATGCCCTTTGGATTAACAAATGCCCCTGCAGCCTTTATGGACTTAATGAATAGAGTCTTCAAGCCTTTCTTAGACTGATTTTTCATAGTCTTCATAGATGACATATTGGTTTATTCCAAGAGTGACAAGAAGCATGAGGAACATTTGAGGATTGCCTTGGAGATACTAAGGAAGGAAGAGTTGTATGCCAAATTCGATAAATGTGAATTTTTGCTAAAGAAATGGGAATTTCTTGGACATATGATTTCGGAGCAAGGAGTACATGTGGATCTGAAGAAGATAGAAGCGGTTGTGAAATGGGAAGCACTTAAAAGTGTAACAGAAGTGAGGAGTTTCTTGGGTTTAGTAGGATATCACAGAAGGTTTGTAGAGGTCTTTTCTATAATAGCAGCTCCACTTTCCAAACTGACAAGTAAGAATTAGAAGTTTCTGTGGATAGAGGAGTGTCAGAAGAGCTTTGAGGAACTGAAGAATAGGCTCACAACTGCACCAATTTTGACTTTACCTTCTAGTACTGATGGGTATATAGTATATAGTGATGCCTCAAGGAAGGTGTAACATCCCGTGTCCATAAAACGGGTCGGACCAGAGAAACGGGTCCGAGAGAGAGACCAATCAGAGAAATTAGG
>JAOTAY010021743.1:0-10187 GCA_025629805.1 Erythroxylum baracoense | reverse complement strand
GTATAGCGACCGTGCCAATGTGTTGTTTTTTCTACCAAAGGTGCCTAGCGACCATGCTAGCGGGTTGTTTTGCCTACCAAAGATGTTGCCCAATAGGCTGTGTTGCCTAGTGAAGGTGTGCTAACAGGCTATTTTTCCCACCGATGGTGCCTAGCTAACATGCCAATAGGTTCAAAGGTGCCTAATGAACGTGTCGACATGATGTTTTTTCCACCTTAGGAGTGCCAACAGGCTATGTTTCCTATCAATGCTTCCCAACAGGTTGTTTTTTGCACTGAAGTCGCTTAGTGCCAATGCCAATAGGTTGTTTTGTCCACCGAAGGTGTGGCAACAGGTTGTGTTTCTCACAAAAGTTGCCTGAAGATTGTGCCAACAGGATGTTTTGTGCACCGAAGGTGTGCCAACCAGTTGTGTTTCCCATCGAAGATGCCCGACTGGCAGTTTTTTCCTACTAAAGGTGCATAGCGACCGTGCCAACGGGCTGTTTTGCCCACCAAAGGAGTGCCAATAGGTTGTTTTCCCCAACAAAGGCGCCCAACGAACTGTTTCTCTCACCAAAGGTGCCTAACGACTGTGCCAACTGATTGTTTTTCACATCAAATTTATGCCAACTAGCTGTTTATCCTAGCAAAGGTGCCTGGCGACCGTGCCAATGGACTATTTTTCCCATCGAAGGTGCCTAGCGACTATGCCAATGTTTTATTTTTCCCACCGAAGGTGTGCCAACAGGTTATGTTTCTTACCAATGCCACCCAACGTATTGTTTTTCCCGCCGAAGGTGCCTAGTGACTGTGCCAATAGGCTATTTTGTCCACCAAAGGTGTGGCAATGGGAAGTGTTTCCCAAAAAAGGTGCCTGAAGACTGTGCCAACAAACTATTTTGTCCAGCAAAGGTGTGCCAATGGGTTGTGTTTCCCACCAAAGGTCCCTAATGGGCAATTTTTTCCAACCGAAGGTGCCTAATGATCGTGCCAATGGGCTATTTTCCCACCCAAGGTATGCCAAAGGACTGTTTTCCCTAACAAAGGTGCCCAACGAACTGTTTTTCCCTTTGAAGGTACCTAGTGACCCTAGTAACTGGCAGTTTTGCCCACCGAATGTGTGCCAACTGGCTGTTTATCCCACCGAAGCTACCTAGTGTTCATGCCAAAGGACTGTTTTGCCCAACAAGGATGCCTAGCTACCGTGTTAATAGGCTGTGTTGCCCACCGATGGTGTGCCAACGGGCTATTTTTTCCACTAAAGGTGCCTAACGAACATGACAATGGGCTATTCTACCGTTTTAGGTGCCTAGCAACCGTGCCAATGTACTGTTCTATCTGCGGGTTTTTTTCCCTCCAAAGTTGCCTACCTACTGTGCCAATGTGCTATTTTTCACACCAAAGGTATGCCAATGTCCTGTTTTTCCCACTAAAGATGCCTAAAAATTGTGCCAACAAGCAGTTTTTCCTACCGAAGGTGTTCAACGGCCTGTTTTCCCCACCAAAGGTGCCTGGAAAACGTGCCAACGAGATGTTTTGCCTACCAAAGGTGCCTAGCGAATGTGTCAATGGGCTATTTCACCAACTGAAGGTGTCTAACGACTGTGCTACCGTGATGTATTTCCCACAAAAGTTCCCTAGCGAACGTGCTAACGGGCTATTTTTCCCATCAAAGGTGCCTAGTGACCATGCCAACGTGCTATTTTTCCCACCAAAGATGTTCCAAAGGGCTACGTTTCCTATCGATGCTGCCTAATGGGCTGTTTTTCCCCCCGAAGGTGCCTAGTGACCAAGCCAATGGGTTGTTTTGTTCACCGAAGATGTGCCAACATGCTATTTTGCCTACGAAAGATGTGTGAACGGGCTATGTTTCCCACCAAACGTGGCTAATGGGCAGTTTTTTTCTGCCAAAGGTGCCTAGCAAAGATGCCAACGGGCTGTTTTACCCAACAAGGGAGTGCCAATAAGCTGTTTTTCCAACAAAGATGGCCAATGAACTGTTTTTCCCACCGAAGGCGCCTAATGACTGTGCAAACCAGTTGTTTTTTCCATGGAATGTGTGCCAATTGGCTATTTATCATACTAAAGGTGCCTATTGATCAAGCCAATGAGCTACTTTGCCCACTGAAGACACCTAACGACTGTGTGACCGTGGTGATTTTCCCATCGAAGGTGTGCCAATGGGTTGTTTTTCCCATCGAAGGTGCCTACCAAACATGTCAACGGGCTATTTTGCCTACCAAAGGTGCCTAGCGATTGTGCCAGCGAGCAATTTTGCCTACCAAAGGCGGTCCAATGGGCCGTTTTTCCTACCAAAGGAGCCCAGCGGACTGTTTTGCCCATCAAAGATGCCTAACGACCTTGCCAATAGGCTGTGTTTCCCACCAAAGATGTGCCAATGTGCTATTTTTCCACTGAAGGTTTGCCAACGGTTCGTTTTTCCTACGAAAGGTGCCTAGCAAACATGCCAGCAAGATGTTTTGTGCACCAAAGGTGCCTAGCAACCGTTTCAATGTGTCATTTTGCCCACCAAAGGTGTCTAGCGACCATGCAAACATGGTGTTTTTCCCACCAAAGGTGTGCCAATGGTATATTTTTCCCACCGAAGGTGCTTAGCAAACGTGCCAATGGGCTATTTTTCCCATCGACAGTGCCTAGCAACCATGCCAACATGTTTTTTCCCACCGAAGGTGCCCAACGGACTATTTTGCCCACCGAAGATGCCTAGCAGCTGTGCCAACGGGATGTTGCCTACCAAATATGTGCCAATGTGCTATTTTTCCCACCAAAGATGCCTAACAAACATGCCAACAGGCTGTTTTTCCCACCAAAGGTGCCTAGTGACTGTTTCAACGAGTCATTTTGCCCATCGAATGTGTCCAACGACCCTACGATCGTGGTGTTTTCCCCACCGAAGGTGTGCCAATGGTGTATTTTTCCCAATGAAGGTGCTTAGCAAACGTGCCAACGGGCTATTTTTTCCATCGACGATGCCTAGCGACCCTGTTAACGTGCTTTTTCCCTGCTGAAGGTGTGCCAATGGGCTATTTCACCTTCCAAAGGTGTTGGAACGGGTTGTTTTTCCCACCGAAGGGGCCCAACGGACTGTTTTACCCACCAAAGATGCCTAGCGACTGTGTCAATGGGCTGTGCTGCCCATCGTAGGTGTGCCAATGTGTTGTTTTTCCCACTAAAGGTGCCTAACAAACGTGCCAACGGGCTGTTTTGCCCAGGGAAGGTGCCTAGCGACTGTTTCAACGGGCTATTTTGCCCATTGAAGGTGTCTAGCAATCGTCCAACCATGATGTTTTTCCCACTAAAGATGTGCCAATGGTTTATTTTTCCCATCAAAGTTACCTAGTGATTATACCAATGTGTTGTTTTTCCCACAGAAGGTGTGCCAAAGGGTGCCCACGAAACATGCCTAGCGACCGTGCCAATAGGCTGTGTTTCCTGCCGAAGGTGCCCAACAGGCTATTTTTCCCGTCAAAGGTATACTAATGGGCAGTTTTACCCACCGATGGGATGTCAATGAGTTGTTTTTCGCATCGAAGGTGTCTAGCGACTCTACCAACAGGCTGTTTTTCCATTAAAGGTGTCTAATAACGGTGCGATAGTGGTGTTTTTTCCACCAAAATTATGCCAACGGGCTATTTTTCCCTGCAAAGGTGCATAGTGAAAATGCCGACGGGCTATTTTTCACATCGAAGGTGCCTAATGACTGTGTCAACATGCTGTTTTGTCAAACGACCATGCGAACGTGTTGTTTTTCCCACCGAAATTACCTAGCAACCGTACCAATGGGCTATTTTGCCCACCAAAGGTGTGCCAACGGGTTGTTTTTTGCACCGAAGGTGCCTAATGATCGTGCCAACGTGCAGTTTTTCCCATCAAAGGTGTGCCAATAGGATGTGTTTACCTAAGGTGTGCCCAACAGGTTGTTTTTCCTACCAAAGGAGCCTAATAACCGTGCCAACGAGCTACTTTGTCCACCAAAGGTGTGCCAACGAGTTGTTTTTCCCACCAAAGTTGCCTAGCAACGGTGTCAACGTCCTATTTTTCCTACTGAAGGTGTGCCAATGGCCCGCTTTACCCACTAAAGGTGCCCAGCGATAGTGCCAACTGGTTGTTCTGCCTGCCAAAGTTGTACCAATGGGATTTTTGCCTAACGAAGGAGTGCCAACGGGCTATTTTTCCCATCAAAGTTGCCCAACTGACTGATTTGCCCACCAAAGATACTTAGCGACCGTGCCAACAGGCTGTGCTACCCACTGAACTTGTACTTGCAACCATGCCAACAAGGTGTTCTTCCCACTGAAGGTATGTCAAAAGGCAATTTTTGCCACCAAATGTGCTTAGCGAACGTGCCAACAAGCTATTTTTCCTATTGAAGGTGCCTAACAGCAATGCCAATAAGTTGTTTTTCCCACCGAAGGTGTGCCAATGGGTTATGTTTCCCATCAAAGATGCCTCGCAAATGTGCCAACAGGCTATTTTACCCACCGAAGGTGCAATGCGACCATGCCAACGTGGTGTTTTCCCACCGAAGGTGTGCCAGTAGACTGTTTTACCCACCGAAGTTGCCTAGCAACTGTGCCAATGAGCTGTGTTGTCCTTCGATTTTGTGCGTTATGACCATGCGAACGTGGTGTTTTTCCCACCAAAGGTGTGCCAATGGGCAATGTTTCCTACCGATGCTAACCAACGTGTTGTTTTTCCCACCGAAGATGCCTAGTGACTGTGCCAATGGGTTGTTTTGTCCATTAAAGGTGTGCAAACGGGCTATTTTGCATAAGAAAAGTTTGCCAACAAACTATGTTTCCCATCAAAGGTGCCTAAGGGGCACTTTTTTCCCACTGAAGGTGCCTAGCGACTGTGCCAAAAAGATTGTTTTACCCATCAAAGGTGTGGCAACAGGTTGTTTTGCCTACTGAAGGTTTACCAATGTGCTGTTTTTCCCATTGAAGGTGCCTAGCAACCGTACCAACAGGTTGTGTTGCCCATCGAAAGTGTGCCATTGGGCTACTTTTCTCATTGAATGTGCTTAGCAAACATGCCAATAGGCTATTTTGCCTACCGAAGGTGACTATTGACTTTATTAATGGGTTGTTTTGCTTACTGAAGGTGAGCCAATGGGCTATTTTTCCTACCGAAGGTGCCTAGCGAACGTGCCAACAAGATGTTTTACCCACCGAAGGTGTGCCAATGGGTTGTTTTTCCCATCGAAGGTGCCCAACGGACTGTTTTACCCACAAAAGATGTCTAGCGACCATGCCAACAGGTTGTGTTGCCCACCGAATGTGTGCCAATGAGTGTTTTTCTCACCGAAGGTTCCTAGAGAATATGCCAATGGGTTGTTTTGCCCACCCAAAGGTACGTAGCGACTGTGCCAACGGGCTGATTGGCCCATCGAAGATGTCTAGCGATCGTGCAACCAAGGTATTCTTCTTATCGAAGGTGTGCCAATGGGCTATTTTCCCATCGAAGATGCCTAGCAAACATCCCAACAGGCTATTTTGCCCATCGAAGGTCCTTAACAACCATACCAATGTTTGATTTTGCCCAATGGGTTGTTTTTTCCAATAAAAATGCCTGGCGACCTTGCTAATGAGTTATTTTGCCCACCAAAGATGCCTGGTGACCATGCCAACTTGTTATTTTTCACACTGAAGGTGCCTAGCAAATGTGCCAACGGGCTGTTTTGGCCACCGTAGGTGTGCCAATGTGTTGTGTTTCCTATCTAAGGTGTGCCAACAGGCTGTGTTTCCCACTGAAGGTGTGTTAGTGGCTTGCTTTGCTAACCGAAGGTGTGCCAATGAGCTATTTTTTCTACTGAAGGTGCCCAACGGACTGCTTTACTCACTAAAGGTGCCTAGTGACGGTGTCAACGAGTTATTTTACCCACCGAAGGTTCCTAGCAACCATGCCAACGTGTTGTTTTTCCCATCGAAGATGTGCCAATGGGTTGGCTTTCCCACCGAAGGTGCCTATCAATCGTGCTAATAGGGTATTTTGCCCACCAAAGGTGTGCGAACGGACTATTTTTCCCACTAAAGGTGCCTAGTGAACGTGCCAACGAGTTGTTTTGCCTACCAAAGGTGTTCCAAAGGGTTATTTTTTCCCACTAAAGGTGCCCAACAGGTTGTGTTGCCCACCAAATGTGTGCCAACTAGCTGTTTATCTTGCCGAAGGTGCCTAGTGTTCACACCAACAGACTTTTTTTCCCACCGAAGATGCCTAGCGACTGAGCCAATAAGCTGTGTCTTTCCCACCGAAGATGTGCCAATGGGCTATTTTTCCCTCCAAAGGTGCCTAACGAACATCCTAATGGGCTATTTGGCCCATTTAAGGTCCCTAGCGACTGTGTCAACATGCTATTTTGCTCAACAGGTTGTTTTTCCCACCGAATGTGCCTAGCGACTGTGCTAACGAGCTATTTTGTCCACTGAAGGTGCCTAGTGACTATGCCATTGTGTTGTTTTTCCCATCGAAGGTGCTTAGGGAATATGTCAACAGGCTATTTTGCCCACTGTAGGTGTGTAAATCGGTTGTGTTTCCTACCAAAGGTGTGCCAACGGGTTGTTTTGCCGACCGAAGGTATGCCAATAGGCTATTTTTTCCAATAAAGGTGCCTAATGAATTGTTTTGCCCACCGAAGGTACTTAGGGACTGTGCTAACGAGCTATTTTTCCTACCGAAGGTGCCTAGAGATCGTTCCAAAGTGTTGTTTTCCCCACAGAAGGTTCATAGCGATCGTGCAAATGGGCTATTTTGCCCATCAAAGGCGTTCCAAAGGACTGTTTTTCCCACTGAAGGTGCTCAATAGCTATGTTGCCTACTAAAGGTGTGTCAACAGGCTATTTCTCTCACTGAAGGTGCCTAGTGAACATGCCACCGGGCTATTTTTCACATCAAAGGTGCCTACCGATGTTGCCGAACAAGTAGCTTTTCCCACCGAAAGTGTGCCAACGGGCTATGTTTCCTACCGATGTTGCCCAACGAGTTGTTTTTCCCATCGAAGGTGCCTAGTGACGATGCCAACAGGCTATTTTGTCTACTAAACGTGGTAAATAGGTTGTGTTTACCACCGAAGGTGCCTAAAGACTGTGCCAGCAGGCTAATTTGTCCATCGAAGGTGTACCAGCAGGCTGTGTT
This sequence comes from Erythroxylum baracoense, assembly GCA_025629805.1. Lineage (NCBI taxonomy): Eukaryota > Viridiplantae > Streptophyta > Magnoliopsida > Malpighiales > Erythroxylaceae > Erythroxylum > Erythroxylum baracoense. Next base: position 3,051 of record JAOTAY010021743.1, on the reverse strand, counting down.
TCCCACCAAAGGTGTCCAACGAGTAGTTTTTTCCCACCAGAGGTGCTTAGCGACAGTGCTAACGGGTGGTTTTCCCCAACAAAGGTGCCCAACGGACAGTTTTTCCTACCAAAGGTGCCTAATGACCTCGTCAACTGGCTATTTTGTCAATAAATGTGTGTCAACTGGCTGTTTATCCCACCGAAGGTACCTAGTGTTCGCGCTAATGGACTGTTTTGCCCACCGGAGATGCCTAATGACTGTGCCAATGGGCTATATTGCCCACTGATGGTGTGCCAACGGGCTATTTTTCCCACTGAAGGTGCATAGTGAACGTGCCAACGGGCTATTTTTCCCACCTATGGTGCCTAGCGACCGTGCCAACGTGTTATTTTATCCACCGAAGGAGTGCCGACGAGGTGTTTTTCCCACCAAATTTGCCTAGCAACTGTGCCAACGTGCTGTGTTTTCCCACCGATGTTGTTCCAGCAACCTGTTTTTCCCACTAAATGTGCCTAGTGACTGTGCCAATAGGCTGTTTTGCTCACCAAATTTGTGCCAACGGGCTGTTTTGCTTACCGAAGGTGTGCTAGCGGGTTATTTTTCCCACCGAGTCCAACTGACTATTTTGCCCACCAAAGATGCTTAGCGACCATGCCAATGGGTTGTGTTGGCCACCGAAGTTGTGCATTGTGACTATGCCAACATGGTGTTATTCCCACCAAAAGTGTGCCAACGGACTATTTTTGCCACCAAAGGTCCCTAGCGAACATGCCAACATGCTATTTTTCCTATCAAAGGCACCTAACAACCATGTCAACGTGCTGCTTTTCCCACCGAAGGTGTGCCAATGGCCTATGTTTCCCACCAAAGGTGCCTCACGATTGTGCCAACAAGCTGTTTTGACCATCGAAGGGGTCTAGCGACCATATCAACAGTCTATTTTGCCCACCAAAGGTGCATTGCGACCATGTCAACGTGGTGTTTTCCCACCAAAGGTGTGCCAATAGGCTCTTTTTCATCGAAAATGCCTAGCAACTGTGCCAACGGGCTATGTTGCCCTCCAAAGTTGTGCCTTGCGACCATGCCAACGTGGTATTTTTTCCACTGAAGGTGTGCCAATAGGCTATGTTTCCCACTAATGCTACCCAACGGGCTGTTTTTCCCACTAATGGTGCCTAGTGACCATCCCAATAGTTTCTTTTGCCCACCAAAGGTGTGCCAAAGGACTATTTTGGGTACGGAAAGTGTATCAAAGGGTTGTATTTCCCATTGAAGGTGCTCAATGGGCAGTTTTTTCCTACTGAAGGTGCCTAACATCTTCATGCCTAAACTTTTGGGAAGCGCCATAATTTGGTCCATACTTTTACCAACAGAGCTACGATGGGTAGGATATTGATAAAATATGTTGAGTGTGTAACCATTTGATTCGCCCACTAAAGGTACTTGCAAACCATGCATCAGTGAAAGCCGCATTCCCTACCAATAAGTGGACTTATCCTTAAGGAGACCCAAACCATGCAAGATCTAGGATTCATGCTCTTTTGTGGGGAGTAACACTTCACCACATGCAAATGGGCCATCATATGGAGACCATGGACTCTCATATGAGCATCCTCTCTGACTTAATCTTTTTGGGCTTTAAATTTTAATAAATACCATATTGTCTAGATGTAATTTATTATCCATCATATATTATTTCATTATATATCTCATACATAATGAATGCATGGCAAAGCCTAGGGTTGGCAATTTTTTAGATGACATGCAATGACATAATATCACATATTATTTGCATTCATTTATCCATTCATCACATGAACTAATAAGCCAATTTTGATTGTCCATCCTAGAAACATAAATACAATTACAAGGCTTTTAGGACCAACAAAATGTTCTTAGGCTTGGATCTTCTGCTTCGAACTCTTCTCTCACATGACCCAGCCCATTTGGTAAAAAGCATATAATGGCCTTTCTTTTCCAACAAAAAATTGATTTTTACAAATCCAAAATTTGTCCAAAAGAAAACAAAAATTTGCCCTTGTTTTTCATAAAAACTGAAGCTATGGTAAAAATTTTTCATAGAACCAAAATTTGTTAAAACAAAAATCCAAATCTTTGGTTTTCATAAAACCAACAATTTGTTAAACAAAAATCTAGCACTTTGGTTTTCACACAAAACCAAAATTTGGCCTAGACACCATAATCAAAAATTGAAACTTTACCTCTTCATTTCTTCAATCCATGACTTCTTCATCTTCATCATTACATGATTTTGTACATTACATAATGAAAGAAAATAGAAAAATGAAGCCAAGAAGGAAACATGACAATGAAAGGCCACCCTCCTTGTTACAAACCAAATGAAGAAAACTTACAAGGTAACTTTATATCTATGGATAACCAAAGAAGCAAAATATACACCATATATATTTCTATCACATAAAAATATGCGGCATACAAAAAGTTGCCAACCCATGCATCACATATAGGAACCGAAATCATGCATAAGAAAATGGCTCTGATACCAATTATTGGATCGAATACTTAAGCATGCAAAATTTTGCTAAAACGGTAGATTTCAAAACCTTTTTTTTTAGAAATCAAATTTCAGCGGAAGCAGTATAACCAAATCAACATGCCACACCAGACATGATAGGGTATAAGGAAAATATTTAACATAAGAACAAGATGGTAGAATTATACCGACTCCTTTGTTACAGCTTTAACTCCTTGCCGTGCTATCCTATCTTCGACAATGTATGCTTTCCTAGGTGTTGTATCCTCTTCTCGTTAATGTATCCTCAACCAATCCGATGCACAACTTGTTCTCCTTAGATAACTTGGTTAACAAGATCCTTTAGTAGGAAAGGAGAAGAAAACTTCAAGAGATTTTGCCTTATAAAAAGAAGTCAAAGATGAGACACCTCTCATGCAAATTTCGGCATCTCATGTAAGATAGGAGAGAGAGAGATAAAAATTCAACAACCCCTTATATTCTTTCTCTCAATTTCGGTTAAGCCTCAAAGAAAGAAGTGAAGTGCATCCAATGCATCACATCCTTCCTTAATC
>JAOTAY010021742.1:0-10187 GCA_025629805.1 Erythroxylum baracoense | reverse complement strand
CCAAGTGGCTAATAAAAGTTCTATTGATTTCATTGTTTGTATCAAATGATTATAAAACAAAGTGGAACGTTTTAGTTGTTGATTTTCTGTATTTTATGTTCATGGTTGAAAAAAAAATACCGACTTTTAATTGTTTAGTGATGTGACACACCACCCTCGCGGGGCACGGACTCAGATATCACCGTCGATATCGGGTTCGGGTCCAGCGGGAGTGGGGTGTTACATGGAATGCATGTAACTTGGCATATACCTCGAAAGATGCCCATATAAGATCCTAATTCTAGTGCTCTGATACCACAACTGTTGGACCCCATTTCAGAGCCCAGCTATCCAGAGTATCATAAATCATGAGGTTAATCCAATAAAAACACCTTAACCATTATTGATTCATCTTCATGCTTTGATACCATAACATGTAGGCCTCGTTTCCGGAGTCTAACTCTTGAGTCATGAAACCCTAAATGTTGGGTGCTAGCCTAGAAGTTCCTGTGGTGAGCGGACAAGCCCTTCTGTGAAAACCCTTCGGGAAAATTTCGCTGCGGCAAATTCTTGACTTTGCCACAGCGAAGTCTTAACTTCACCGCGGTGAAGTTCTATTAGACCCAAGCGTCTCTTGGGATAATTACGTCGTGGCGAGAAGCTTGACTTCACCGCGACGAAGATGCACAATTAGCCATAATAAGACCTTTCGGGAAGGGTTCACTTAATAGCCTTCCCTATGTCTCTACATCTATCTAATCCTTACTTTCACTCTAAATTGTCCCGAATTCACTCCCTCTAGGGTAACATTGTTTCATGATAATTCAACCACCAGTGTTATTTCGTCAAAATCTCAAATCTTTACTTAATTTATTCACTACTACAACTAATCATCATCCTTCACGAATTCCTATCTTTCTTTTACCAAAACACATCTTACTTATTTGTAACCACAATTCCTGTTCAAAAATTCATCATCTTAAATCAATTACCACCCCAAGTATCCCTAATTTTAACTCAACCTTATCCATACACAAATTCACACTTCCACTCAATTGCATCCATACATAATTCATAATTCATTAACATCAAAAGATAAGAGTTTTTACAAAGCCGTAATGGCATTTCAAACCACAATACATCCATATCTCATAATCCCAAAATACATAAGATACTTGAACTAATAATACTTAAAATGTAACTAAAAGCCTCATTGTTACAAAATCTAGTTTAAAATACAAAAATATGTAACTTGAAGCGATGCCTTGACCCTCTTTCACTCGATCTCATATTCTTCACCTAAAGATGGGATGGAATGGGAGGTGGGTGAGCTTGAAACTCGTGGGTAACAATTTTATAACTAGTAACAAGCAAAACCATTGAAAATAATTTACATTTAATCATAAGCACATTTTTCTCAAATTTTCTTCATGCAATCCAATTCACATATAGCATGATCTATGCATTCATCAACTTGTTCATATATCCTAAACACGTAGGCACATCAAAATGGTTTGGGTGGATCCAAAACAGAACGGACTATAAATTTCCCATAAGGGTCCTGTGTAGCCGTGAATAGAACGTACTATCGCAATCCCACTTAATGGTCATGCGTAGTCATGAACTTATGGGAGTCCATGAAGGAGCTCCATGTCACTAGTGAGCAGGCCACTTGACTCAACTTAAGGGACCACCACAAACCCACATAACATGTATTTCATATCTTGCAAACTTGTTGCCCAAAAATTCACATTTTCAAAACTTGATTTTACAATCGTAGTATCTCTTCAAAAATCATTTTCACTTTCTTTTCATAATTCATCAACACAATATGCTTATACCAAACACATAACACTTTTTCAAAACATTCAAGAGTTATAATGTACATTCATAAAATAATTGAAATCATTTATTTCCATCATTTGAAAGAAAACATTAATGGCTTATTACTTAATTACAAAATTGTAACCCACCTTGAAATCCTTGCTTATAAACTTGCTTAGGATGTCTTTGCTCTTGATCCTCTTGCCTCTCTTGGCTCACTTGATTTCCTTAAGCAATAAAAAAAATTTCATTGAATTTGGTTTGGCAATCGGAAGGTCATACCTCAACAATTTAAACTATTTCTCATACTGAAACAAAATTCCATATCTAACTTCCATCCAAAAATTAAAATGCTTAAAGAGTGAATTTAGACTCAATTCCTTCAACAATATGTAGCCCTATGTCTCTAGTTTACAACAAGTCAAAAATCGGTCCGTTTGGATAAGTACAACAAAAGTTATACCCAAACTACCTATGCATGCTCTGTGTTAGAAAGTTTGCCACGACGACCTAGAAAAGTTCGCTGCGGCGAACTTTTCCATAGAGGAAAAGTTCGTGTGAAATCTTACAAGTTGGTGAACTTCATCCTTCAAGTTGGCCGCGGCAAACTTTGACAGATGTATATGCAGAACATGTTTCATTTTCCAGATTTTAACTTCCCACCTTTCACATATATCCCATCTTAAACCTAAACCATCTCTTCTACCTCATTTTCAACTTCATTTTAACCCAATATATCACAAGCCAATTCATAAGCTATACTTGTTCATTGACCAAAAAGATCAAAACATTTTAATATGCCATTCACCAACAACTTCCTACATATATTCAACTTCGTTTTTGCCTCTAATTATCACTAAATATGCTCCATAAAACAATGAAGAAAGCTTTATGCTTATACTTACTTGTTGAAGCTTCAAAATCTTCAAAATCTTCACAAACCCTAGCTTTTCTCTTCTCTTCTCTTCCTCTCCTTCCACGACACTCTCTTCTTTCTCTCTTCATTTTATAATTCTTCTTTTTCTAATTTATACTCTTAGTGGATGTGAAAGGTCCACTTTGCCCTTCATTTAAGCCTTATAGCCTTTTAACCTGAATTGTCTTGCCAAAAATTCCCTTATACAGTCTTACAACATTAATACTTTAATTCCATCAATTTAACGATGTCATAAAATCCTACTCACCTTGTCATAACAAACTAACTCCAAAAATTATTCTATCAACACCTCATAAATAATTTAAATCATGTTTAATAAATTAAAAAAATTTGGGGGCCAACACTTTATGTTCTTTAAATACCTTGGAAGCCCTAGGATTTGTTCAAGGTCAAAACAATCTAAAAAGTTCCTTGAAACTTTACGTTTTCACCTATTTTAGTGTCTACCAAATGCAGGCCACATTCTTGACCCTAACCACGATCGTGGCCAGTGTCTAACCATTTCTGTCAGGAGCGTGGCCCAAGTTCCACGATCGTGGACAGTGTCATACCTTTCTGTCACGATCGTGGCCTGGGTCATGGTTGATCACTCTGTCAAGATCATGGCCTATTATGCCATGATCGTGGGCCATGGTCTCAGCCCGAAAGTCTTTAAAACTTCTTCGTTCTTCGCTGTTGGCCTTGAAACACTAACAAATACATTAAGGTACCTCAAAAATATAACATTTAAGCTTAAAGACTCATACTAACCTATGAAGAAACTTAAACATATAAACTAACACAATTAAAACCTAAATACACACTAAACACTCAAATTAACACTTAACACATAACAAATTAAACCCTAAAATAAGATGTAAATCACAACTATCAACGTCCCCACACCCAAACGTTTATTTTTCCTCAAGAAAAAAAACAACAAACACATAACAAACACACAACACACAACACACAACACACAATGCAATAATGAGTCAATGACTTCAACTTCATGAAATAAATTTAATCTTAAACATAGTCATATAAGTTATATCAAATCATTAACTTGCAAAATATGTCTAGGGGGTTTGAACTAAATATACAAATTAATCGAGACTCAAGTGTTAATTTATTTACCCTTTTCAATCGCACACATACATTAATAATTCTTTGGTCCTTCAGACTCTACAACTATTCCTAAGTATATTTTCATTAAAAATCAAACTTATTACAAGTCCGGTAGGTTTTTATTAAGAACATACATTTTTTTATTTTTTTTCATTAGTGAACATATACTTAGTCTTTTTACGCGGAGGCAAACATTGGTAATGAATGTCAATCCGATTACTTGAGTAAGTCATATTTTTATTAAACTACTTGGTTAAAATGTTATTATAGCTTTTTAATGTGAAGGCACACATTTATGATGTGTGACGAACCAGTTACTCGGTTATATCACATTTTCAACTAGCTACTAGCTCTATTCATAACTCGAAGATCAGCAGAATAGTGATTTATTTAACAAACATTTTTTTATTGCCTACCTTGTTGTTTTAGCTGCTCATTTCCATAAAAAAATACTAATTAAGCTACTTATGTTGAAAGACCACAAATTATGAATGAATGTGACAATATCTAGGGTGCTAAATTTACACTAAATCCTAATTAAGTTGTATATTCATCCAAAAGCCCCTAATTCACTAATTTTGCTGGTTAATGATTATTCACAACCTAATAGACTATGTTCAAAATTAAATAAATTTCACTCAATCTAAGCCATTGACACATTCAAACAATTCACACAATGTAACCTACTAACTGTCGTACAATATGCAAAATCACATACAAAAGTAAAACGCATAACCCCTCCCCACACTTGAACAACACATTGTCCTCAATGTGAGAAGAGAGCAAACAACACATAAAAAATAAGAATAAATATAAAATTAAGGTAAACATAAAGTAAATAAAAATAAAACATTAAAAAATAAAACCGAATGCTAATTTGAAAAAGAAAAAATAAGTGGGTTAGACACGAATCTCATGGAGATGGAGTTGGAGTTGAAGGTGGCAATTGAATGCCATAAGCCTCGAAATATTTGTGGATACAACAAATATCTCAGCTCTGACGTTGTTATGTCCGAGCCATCTCTTTCATCATTCTCTTGTTCTCTATAAGTGTCTTGTTAGTTTCGAAGATTGCATCCAGAACTTCCTTCCAACCTCGCTTTTCTTCCTGTTCCTCGGACTCTTCACTGGACTTTTCTGCCTGCGGTGGCGGGGTTGAGCTCGAGCTCATCTAACTGGCCCTAATTTTGACATTTATCTTTTCACTGATTTCCCTAAGTTCCATATTATCAAAATGAAGGATCTCAACCCACCATAAGTGGTGGTGGTTTAGGAAGTTAGGTAAGTGGACAATTAACCCACTACAGTCCACACCATAATATGCAGCAACAATAGACACTATGTAACCCATTCCTAAATTATTGTTCCTTTTGCGCGGAATCACAATAATAACATGCAACATATATGTGGATGTGCACACTGGAATATTGTGGTCTACGCACTATAACATAAATAGTTCCTTTGTGGAACGCTTGTTGGCTTTTTTTTGTCAAAAACCAGCTCACACATGAATTTGTGCAACAACAAGTGCTTGTGTAATCTTATTATGTTGTTATGTAGAATGAAAGTGCTCTATTCTAGTGAGTTCATTCCAATATTGAGAAGGATGAAAATCTTCATGCAGATCAATGATGGAGGATTCAGGGAATCCACACATATCACAATTGATTTCTACATTCAATTAGTAAGCTCTTCCTCTCAACCTAAACCACAATTGCTTAGGGTTCCTAGGTCATACGTTAGTGAGGTGAAAAAATCCAATGTGAGCTCCTGGTAGACAGGAAATTAGAACCGTAAAAATTGGGCCCATTGGATTTTTTAGTTAAATTTTCTACTCTCCCGCACAACTATATCCTATCGAATGTTTCAAAATCAAAGTATTCTAGAACTACAATTTGTCTAGCATTTAAAGATTGAAAACGAATACCTTCCTCCTCTGTGTAGATCGGAAAGGGCGCGCCAAAGTCTGCTGCTCAGTTTCTTCTCCTACGTCCTACAACTTGATTTTGTCCAGCTTGCTCCCATCGGGCTGATTGCTTCACGCGCAACATAATATTTAGGAATTGAGCAAAATTTGGAAGAAAATTGGAAGTTTGGAATCTTTTAGAGAGATGTGAGAGTGTTTGTAGGCCTAAAGTCTAGAGAGATAAAGTGAAAACAAAAGTTAATGTAAAAGTAAAGTTAGAACTGAATATATAGGTGGTTAAAAGCGTAAAATGGTAAAATTTTCTTTAAAAAATATGTCCTCCCTTTCCTGCCCAGTCACAGACCACAATCGTGGCCTGCAGTTTTTCACCACTTCTTATGTTTTCTTCTTTTGTTCTTTTCCCAATCTTTTTGAATTCACTTCTTAATTCTTTTTGTGGCCCTTTTCACCTCTCTTTTACTTACTTTCTTAATTCATCCACTATATTCTGAAATCTAATTCTATCTTAATTTTATTCGAAAACAAAAAATAATCCTAACTACAAAATTCAAGCATTCTAACAAAAAATAAACAAAAAACTAATTTTCCATGGGTTGCCTTGCATGCAACGCTTCTTTTAACGTCAGTATCTTGACGCTCTTTTAAGCTCACGGTGGTTGGAATGAATGGTGCAATGATAGCGCTGTCATTAATCTCAAAGTTTGCACTTTAGCTACCATACTATGGTTTCCACCTTCCTTACAATTCTCTTTTCCTCACCTTCTTCTTCATGAGCGCTTCTTCCTAAATGCATTCCTAGGGTCCTCGGTATCCTCCCATTCTCCTTGAAGTTCAAGTTCCTTGTTGTCCACTGGAGGTAAAGGAGAACTGTAGTCTTTCCTTGACACTTGGAAGGTTATTTGCTCTTTCCCTATCCTCAGAGTTAATTCGCCTCCATCAACGTCAATGATTGAACAAGCAGTGGCCAAAAACGGTCATCCAAGAACTATCAGGGTTTCCACATCTTCTCCAATGTCCAATATGTAGAAGGCTGTGGGAAAGGTAAATTTATCAACTTTTACTTGAACATCCTTTATAATTCCCTTCGGCTTTTGTACTATTCTGTCGGCCATCTTTACCAAAAACTTGGTGGGCACTAACCCTCTTAACCCCAGCTTCTGACTAACGATGTAAGGCATCATGTTTATACTTGCCCCTAAGTCTACAAATTCCCTATCTATGATGATTTTATTGATACTGCAGGGAATGAAAAAGTCCCCCGGGTCCTCTTTCTTCTGTGCAATGATGGGTTCTTCTTCTGATGTTCACTGCTTAACCTTTTTCTTGACGAATTCCTTTGACGTGAGCTTTGTCTGTAGTTGATTTATCACTACCATGAATTTTTTTTGCTCAATCTCCTCTAACTTCCTTGATGCCCTCTTTGCAATTAACTTCCACTGAGCAAAAATATAGTGGGGAAGTACAGGTCGAGTTGCCTTAATAGGCTCAATCATGGGTTCACTTGAAAGGAATTCTTGACCTTCTCCTTTATCTCCTTCCTCCTTCACCTATTCAAGTTCCTTATCCTGGGTCTAATTGATAGCCATGATCATTTCCTTCGGGTTCGACTCGGTGTTGCTTGGAATAGTTCCTACGTTCCAAGTAGACATTGCCTCCACTAATTGGCCCACTTGGACTTCAAGATTGTGTATGGACAAGGCTTAGTTCTTCGTTACTTGCTCGAATTTGCTTTTGAGCCTCTTATGTGCATCCTCCATACCTCCAATATTATCCAAAATCTTGTCTAACTTCGATTCCATCGAGCTTGCTTTATCTTACTGAAAGCCCAATTGTCTTTGAGGCCTAAATTGTCCTCCAATGATGTTTGTCCAAAAGAAGTTAGGGTGGTTCTTCCACCCAGGGTTGTAAGTGTTGGAGTAAGGATTATTACCCCCTCCTCGTCTATATTACGTCCCTATATAGTTTACTTGCTCCTGATTGTCTTCCTTCATCAAATAATAGTCCACGGTATCATGGTCTATCTTATTGTAGAGCTCACACTTTAAATGTATAGCCTTCACCAGAGATGAAGACGACGTCTTCATACTGTTGAGCTATCGCGTTCAGTTGTCGACCTTCGCTTGCATCTCAGTCATTTGATCAACTGCGACAATTCCTTTCTGCTCTCTGAAGGTAGCAGGTTACCTCCCCCTCTCGTTTTTCCATAAGCAGTTGTTGCTCGCCATCTCCTCAATCAGCTCCTTCTCTTCATCAACGGTCTTTTGCATTAAGGATCCTCCTAAAGCTGCATCGATTATGCCTTTTATCGGTAGGTTTACTCCATTCGAGAAAGTCTAAAATAGGAACTCTTTAGGTAAGTTATGGTGTGGGCACTTCCGTTGCAAATCCTTATATCTCTCCCATATTTTGTAGATTGATTCCTCATCACCTTGTTGGAAATTGGTGATTCCCTTAATAATCTTCGTGGTCTTGGTCAAGGGAAAATATTTATCCAAGATGGCATGATCCAGCTGGTCCCATATCGTAATATTAGCTGGGCAAAGTGAATGGTACCAAGCCTTCGCTCTATCTCTGAAAGTAAGGGAAATAGTATAATTTAGACAGCATATTTCGACATTTGATGATACCAAAAAGTATCACAGATCTCGAGGAAATTAACTATGTGCGCATTCAGGTCCTCGTTAGCCAATCCATAAAATTGCACATTCTATTGAAGCATATTGAAAAGTGTGGGTTTAATCTCAAACGAGGCCGCTTGAACAAGGGGTCTAGCTGCTCCTTGATTAGCCGTGTTGAACCCCAGCCTCATAAGGTCCATCAGGGTCCTCAGTTGTTGTCCTTGGTTAGTTCCATGGTCTATGTTTTGTTGAAATTCCTCAACCATTGTTGATTTCTCAATCTCTTCTTCTTCTTCTCGTCGAGCTTTCCTAAGGGTTCGATCTAGTTGATTGATATCTAAATCAAATATTTCCACTGCACGACTCGAACCTCTTGTCACTCTCGTGTTCATACAAGAGCACTATTTTTAAAATAAGATGAACGAAACAAAAACAAAAATTAAAAACTAAACTAACACCTTAAACTATAGAACAAAATTATCGCCTCCCCAGCTACGATGCTAAAAACTTGATCGTAGGTTTATGTATGATAAGTTTTAATATTTTTAACCTCAATAATACCGCAAGCGCATGGGTCGTTTGTGTAGTACCTAAGGTATCGATCCCACGAGGAGGGTTAATCTAATCCTAAAATCTAAGGTCAGAGACTATTAAACAGATATTTAACAGATAATGAATTTAAATACGACAATTAAATAAACTAAATCAAATAACAAAACAATAATTGACAACTAACACGTAATGAAACAGTCACGACAACGATTAATAGTTTCAATTTAAACATGAATAAAATTAATGGAAATTCATTAATTTGTTAAACAATGATAACACACCCTAGAATTCAACCTAATGAGTTAACCAAAAGAGGGAAAGGGAAAATTATCTATCTTTAATGCCAACCTAATCAATTATGATTTATCGAATTAATGGTTCTAGACGATCTTAGGGTCAATTACTTTCTCTCAAGTTATAATTGCACCCTAAAGCATAAACCCTAATCAAATTATGGGAAGTTGTAATCTCTCAATTAACAACAGATCCAAAATCTAATCAGTTCTTAAGTTCTTGAATAAATAATTAGAATCCTATATGTGATCTCTCTACATTAGATTTACCAACTTGATTTAATTCTGAATCTATTAAATTACCTAACTCTCGTTAGCCCAATTTAATCATTTTTTCTCTATTCACCCTCTCAGTTTATTAGCGAGATATGAAGTGTAGAATTAAACCACAATTAATTCAATAAACATATAAAACAATCAGATTTTATTAAATAAAAAATAATATTCCAACGGTGAGTGTAGAACATCAATCACAATTCAATTCTGTCATCAAAATATATATCCCAATTCTATAATCAAATAAAACTGAAATACATAAAAAATAGAACTTGAATGGACGATGGAAGGTTGTGACTTCAGAAAGCTTCTTATTCTGGGAAGAACATAGAGTCTGCGTCTTCTTCCTCTTCTTTCTTCCTTCGTCTCTTTCTCGATCTCTCAAAGTTCTCACCTTTAGGGTTTCGTCATGGTGGCTGATCAAAAGCTCTCTCTTTCTATTCTTTATGTTCCTTAAATACCTTAGAAGCCATAGGGTTCATTCTGTTGGAGTTATGTAAATATAGTGCCCTAGAAAGCAAGTGTATTTACATGTAACTTAATTTTCTTCCAATTACAGTTTTGTAATGAAAATATTTATTATTAATAAAAATAAAGGAGTTTGGTTTTTATGAGCATTATATATCTAGTCATAAGGTACCGAGATTCTTTTGTAAGTAATATACATATACATA
>JAOTAY010021741.1:0-10192 GCA_025629805.1 Erythroxylum baracoense | reverse complement strand
TTTAATCTCTTTTCTCAAACGACACTCTGTTTTCTCAATTTTTGGATTACATTGCAATTTACTTGTCTGAGAAGCAAGAGTCGTACAAGACAAGAGGTTAGCAGTAACTATAAAATAAAAATTTGAAGAAACTAAGAAACTAAAATAATTCCCAGGCAACGACGCCAAATTTTGGTCAGGTTGTTGAAGCCTCCAAAATAATTTTGATTCTCCAAACTTTTTGTAGTAGTCGTGGAACTATGTCAAATCCCAAAAGAACTAGAATTTAGTTTCTTAATTTCAAGTAATAAAATTAAAAAAGGGGGTTTTTGTTTACGTAACTGATTAACAGAAACTAATACAAAAACAAATTAAATCAATTAAATTTAAAAATGAGAAAGTCAAGATTAGCAAACTCTGATTCAAAAGAAAGATCTCATCTAATTGTAACATTGATCATTGATCTAAAAAAATATTTTCACAATTCAAGCAGTTAAAAAGGATAGTCGTAATAAGTCTCAAATTTTCCTAAATTAGCTGGTTCAAACCCAGCATGCAAACCAAAACTTATCATCCATTGATTAGGCGTGATAGCATTCCATATCAAATAAATGATAGCAATAAGTTTAGTGAAAAAAACTGACCCTAAATTAAATAATCGAGATAGCTGAAACTATCCAATTTAGTCTTCTTATTTATTATAGTTAAATATGGAAATTCATAAATAACCTATTTGCTAATTGTACCAATCCTTCATGACAATTACAGATCATTGAATTCTTGGATAGTGATAGAATAATCAATATTAAATTAAATTGTCAGATTAATCGATTACTAATCATTCATAAAATATGAGAACTTAAAATGAAAATTTCTTGAATTAAAACATGAATAAAAGATTTAGAACACAAAATCTCATAAAGTTACAACTAGAATATTGAATCCCTATAAATCAGAATGATTGAGTTTAGCCACGCATGGCTTTTGCTCCAATAACAAAAATAGAAGAAACATAAAGAATTGCTAAAAATGTCAGAAGAGAGACCATTTTTTTATTGAGAGGAACGTCCCTTTTGTAGGTTTTCTAATCTAATTCTAACTTGTAAAGATGTTTATCTAAAACAAATTCAAATTCCTACATGATAAGGACAGAAGGAAGTTTCTCAGTGAAACTCCAACTCTTCAAGTGATCAACCTTATCCATCACAACAATCTCTTCACTTCATCTAAAATTTGTGATTATCATCAATAGATTCCCGATTTGACGCAATATTTACTTTTCATCTCCTAAAAAAAACAAATATCAATTTTCATATTTAAGTACCAAAATAAATCTAAAACAAAGAAGATAATATCAAATAATATAGTAAGATAACATCTTATCATTTAACACAAAATTCAGGGGGTGCTTGGTTCACTTGGGACAATGGTAGTAAGATTTATAATGAATATAGAGAGAAATGAGATTGGATATAATTATTATATATAATTATGATGGATAGTTAGGACGAAGGAACGATTACCATTACCATTAATAGTGATTGGTTTGTTAAAAATCTTGAGAAATAAAATTTTGTTTTACATCAAATTTTAATATATTCTAATTAATTATATTTAATTTATGTACCCTATTTATGATGGCAAAATGTTTAGAATCAATTATATTGCGGTATTTCCTTTCCAATAGCTCTTGAAGACAAAATGCTCTAGCATTTTCTTGCTTCAACATATCTTCAGCCACATAATGTCCTCAAAATAAAGCTTAATCATCCAAAATATTGTTTTGCTAGAAAAGAAAAAAAAGAACTTGTCATTTGCGTGTCACTTCTTTTTTTAATGGAATGACTTTCATTCCTCTCATAATCGGGGTCATGGAGTAATGCTCCAAACTCAAATACATAAATATTGTTCATTCAATGATAATATATTACCAAGCAGCTGTTTTTGATTCCTTACTCATTCCTTTCTTCCCATACTCATTAACCAAGCACAATTAAAATTTTGAATTGGAAATATCTTTTTGAAGGTTTAAGAAGAAATAATCAGAAATACAAGTTTCTTTATGCACTCTCTTTTTTATTGACATATGAAGCTTGGTGTTTAATGTGAATGTGAAGTTGTAGTTGAAGAAATGGATAGGTTTAATACATTCAATTTGAACTAACCCGCAGTTATATTTTCTGTTAATAATTGATGGTAACATGGCTAACCACATCAAATTGCCTTTTATAACATATATGATGCGTGTATTACTTAATTTCATGTGTGAAATTAATAACCTTAAAATATTTAGGTTATGGGCACAGAATTTCCATCACACTTCTGGATATAGCAACTCTTTCTCATTTCAAGAGAGTAGCTTCCCCGCACATTGTTGCAGTACCCAATAGGTCTGTCACATGCCACCAAACCTAGTTCTTGATTTTCATATACTACAACGGCCTATGTTCTTGATTTGTGTTGAGCAATTTGTTGATATTTGATTGAACTTGATAGTTATGTGTCTATTATAGCTTGAAATTGAAATGTGTGTAACATTTGCATATGATAAGGAAGAGTGATGGATTTATAATTATCAAATAATAATATCTAGATTTGATAGCGAACGTTTATGGAGCCAATATTATTCCCTTTTGAGAAGATGAAACTACTCCTTTGCAACCTTAAGTATTTTTGCGCCTCTCTTTGTAGCTTCCGTGCTTCATTTACAATTATAGTTTTTTAATGCACAATACCAGTTGTCCATGTAAACTATCACGAATCTAATTATAGTGCCATTGTAAACGATATCTTATCTCCACACTTTAGTTTATGTAATTATCATCGAATTCTATCATTTTTGTTTGTTCAAATCATTAGCATCATTTAAGAACACAAAAGTCCTCATCATGTCATGTAACCGAATTCTGAGGACACAAACCTTCTTTAGTTAAATGGAAGGATAAAAAATTCATGTGTCTTTGAAATAGCCATTTTCTTTTTGCCAAATTTAGGTCAAGAGTATCTAGGTTAAATGCTTGCAATTTTAGTTTACAAAATTATTATATGAAGTTGAAATCATTTCATGAAGTGCACTAAAGCTTAGGACTAATGTTATGAATATCGTCCCAATACCAATATCAAATTTAGTTCTCATACGATATGATATCGATACTAGTCAATATTAGGTATCGTTTCAAGTAATTTTCAAATTTTAACAAATAATCGTTGAATTTTTTAAAATACAAATAGTCCCTCAATATATTGTATTATATAATTTTTAATTTAACATCAATCTTGTCTCCAAAAATCATAATAATATAAATTTGAAATAATATTAATCTATTTATTTCTATTAGTATTGCTTTTTACATATTTCACATATAAACAATAACTAAAATTACAATAAAGTAAAAGATCGTTTAATTATCATACATATATAAAACTAAGAATAATGCAAATTACTTAAAATATTACAATTTATATCATATAATAAAGATTAATTACATTACAACATTATAGAGTAAGAATAATATAAATCCATAACTTGATACGAATTATAATTTATAATAAGAGTTCGTGTCAAAAAATACAACCAAGTATAATTAAATTTTGAAACAAAAATACATAAAGTTAAAAGTTTTATATTTATATTACAGATATAGAATTTAACATATACATCAAATACAAGTAAAATTAAAAAGATGAGAAGAAATAAAAAATCTGGAACCTCATTCAATAGAATATCTGCTCAAATTGCATTGGCCTCAATTTTTATTTGGTACAAAATCCTTATTATTAAGATGAGTCTCATCATCTCCATCATTCAAAATCATTACACTAAATAATATGTCAAGACTTTCCTATCTAATATTTTTTTCCAAGTTATTTTCATCTATCACACTTGGTTTCTTTGGAACCTAATTTACTAAAAGATTGATATGGTCAAACAAAATTGAATATATAGAACTACTTAATCTATTAAGAGTTCTAGTAAACAAATAAAATAAAATTACTAAGAATTTATATTCAACTTAATTATGATAATAAACTACCTTTATCGAAGCTTTAAGTTGTATTGAGCAAAGACCAAATTGTTCAATCTTCTATATTCTAATATATTTCTTTTCTTGGAATGGACAAATTTAAATGTGCTCTAATTTCTTTCATATCCTATTGTACTCACAAATTCACTTATAATTTGAATTCCAAACCTTTGCAATTTTGGAATACTACTTTTAAATTGGTTCCACCAATCTACTATAAGATAGCAAAAGTATTCTTACAAAAAAATAAAGTAATGATTAATTTCATACCAGTAACAAAAGTGAAGAAACATATACTTAGATTAAATTTGTCTCTTTGACGAATCAATGGACATCCCAAAATCTCCATATGCATCCTTGTAAACCTCTATTTATAAACTAACGAGATATTGCATCATCTCATATGCAATAATTGTTATGATAATTAATAACATTTCCCTATTAACTTTAGCTTTCTTTGTAAAACTTGGTCCAAAAAAGATATTAGGATTCAAAAATTTCCCAACAGCAAACAAATAAAGAATAAAATCACCTTTCCCATCTTTCACTGATAACTATAAGATGAGGAGTATACAAATAAGACCTATTTTTTAGATTAGCCATGATTGCTTCCTGGTCCCTCTCTATGACATTATAAAAATAACTCATTGTTGTATTCTAATGACTATTAGCCAGACAAAGTACTCTCACTAAAGACTTATAAACTTCGATGAAAATTTGACATTTTAACTAAAATTCATAATCTTCAAGTATAATTTTAGAAGCCTCCATTCTAGTATTAGACCTAGCATATTTAGATACAACTCACTTATCACTTGTAAATATTTGTCTTAGTTTCTTCTTCATTAGAACAAAGTACTAAAGAGATAAGAAATTAGTCTTAGATATTGTAATAGAAGATGACACACATTCTTACCATTGGTGAAACCCTATCTCTTCAAATTTAGGATCTATGCACGATTATATATGAACTTGTTCACTTTTCTTATTTTCTACATAATTTCATAAATGATAGGTGAGTATTTAGGATCTCTTATATTTTTCAGCATCAATTCAATGAATAAAAAGAATTATACATGCTTTGTAACCTTTTTTTAGTTGGTTTATAAGTAGATTCATTGTCAGTGATGAATTGTACAATATTTTCAGGCCTAACTTCATTCATAACTTTAAAAAATACCTAAAATGGAGTATCAACATTTTTAACAAGGCCAGATGCATTAATAGACCTTAAAAACATTGTCCATTAAAAATAATAAACTAAAAAAATTTGATAATAGGCCCATATCTTCTATTTGTCTAACCAACGCATATGATTAAACACCTTTAATTTGCCTAAGTCATTTTTCTTTCTTCCAGATAATTTTTTATTTCAAAAATAAAACTACTCAAAAGAATACCTCTCTAATCATCAATTGAAAGAGCTTTATGTCTTATATCGTAAGAGGCAATAAAATCCACCATAGGCTAGTAATAACAAGACTGAGTATATTTAATGATTCTCTGACATCATACCACCATCTAACTATTACCATGTCCACATTATAAGCTACTTCTTTAGATTTTTATTCGTGGTGCAAAAATCACATCAAGTGAAAAATCCCTTCTTGTTGGGCAGGAATACTACCTTCAACTTCCTCAGTATCATCTTGACCACCACAAAAACAGCTTCCACTACCAATTTCATAGTTCAATATTTGTGTTATGTCTTTCTCATGTTAATACTCTTCAAGCAAAGTTTTCATTTGTCAATTCAAGTTATGGCTAATTTTCTTACAAGGCTTCACATCACCTTTGATGCCAACTAAATGCTTCTTTAATCTGGTGATTCTTATACCTTTCAAATGTTTATTATAATACAAACAAATAAAAAGTAGTTCTTCATACTAGGAATCAATTTAGCATAAACCTAAACTAGATCATCGAATCTTCCTAAACCTGAAGAGGTTGAATTATCATGAATACTTGAATTTTCTTCCATTTATCTGTAAAAATAAATAAAGATATGTATTAAAATGTAAAGGAAACAATTTAAATATGGGATGGACATATTAAAAAGTTAAATGAATCATTCCAAATCCAAATTGCAACAGTCGACACTCAATATTAAAATAGATACCATTTATATAATGACTTGTATTTGAAGACATAAAATAGATACCATTTATAATATGGCTAAATAAACAACCCCATAATAAAATATCTCAAAGCATCATAAAAAGCTACTAATGTAGATAACTACATGTTCAAAACATTAAATAAAAAATTTAAGCAATTAATGTAGATTATATGGAATTTGATTTCATTAACAAAACTCTAGCATGAATAAGAAAACCATCCAAATAGAAATTATAGCTTTAATCCTTACACTTTTAACTTGAATTTTCAAGATGTATCATAGTAATATTAGTTATCTTTACTTTAAATAAGCTATCCTAAAATATGAAAGAGAGGAAATTTTTTCTCAAAAAGGGATTAATAATATTAAATCAAACAAAAGTTATGATTTAAGTCTATCTTCTTATTTCCCAATGCCTTCAAGATATGAACTAAAGTTGTGATTTATATTAAGATTTACTTATTAATTTACAATTTCACATTATGTTGACTAATGAATAATGAGTATAATCACAAATCAAGGCAAATTTTAGAAATTATTTTAATGTAATCATGAAAATATCAAATTGCTTTAAGTTTAATATAATTATAGAAAAATAAATTACCTAATGTTTAATATTAATTTCTATGTAATTAGTAATGAAAATGATTAATTAATAATTTATTATTCAAAGCACATATATTTAAAATTAGTAATAAAAATAATTAATTATTAATGTTTCAATTTCAATTTTCAAGCCTCAATTTAATTAAGTCAATACTCAATTCGCAATTATCTAAGTTGAAAAAGAAAAACATATTGAATAGTCACAAAGTCCATAATCCCATAACACAAGTCGACACAAAATGACGACACCCATAGGCCACAGTCACAAAATCCTCAAAGTCAAATATTCTCTACATATGAATCATGTTGAAGTTTTAAATTAAAACCTTTCTTAACTGCAAGTATACATATCATATTTTATAGCATAAAAGTATCATCCCACGAGGATTAGTGTAGTCACCCAACAACTCTTGTAAACTTTGTTTAAAGTAAACAATAAGATAAATCACTAAAAGTTAAACTAAAAACAAAAAATTGATAATCAAACAATGAAATAAGCAGTAGTGAATTGGTTGATTGATCAATGATGAAAACTATGAATCACTTTTATCCTTTGTTTTCACTTCATCTTTTTAAGTTAATACTACTTGACCCTAGATATTCAATAATTATGATTACCCTCTCTCGAGATCTAATCAAGTAATCCCAATTAAAATAGATAGAATTTGAATTGTGACCTCTAGATCTATAAAAACTCTTTGTAATTATGCAATTAGATTTTAATCAATCCTATGAGTAACTAATAAACAATTAAGATCTCTCTTTAATTATCTATTAATTGAATTAAGCAACACAACACAAATGATCCAATCTTATCTCTTTATTCAAATTTAATACAAAGCAATAAACATCACAAACATATTTCATTAAATCAAGAATGTAAAGTTTAACAAATAAGTCAAGAGTAATTCCTAAAAAGAATGTTAACAATCCATAGATGTAACTATATATCCCACTTGAGTCATCATTGGCATTCAACAACAATAAGGAAATAAAAGAAAGAAGTAGAGAATTGAATCTGGATGATGCCTCTTCTTTGCCTTAAGTTGGAATTCTATAGCTCGTGTTCTTCAAGATGTTGCTCTTTTTGATCTCTTCTTTTATGCTTTACAATCGTCTTTGTGTTGTTTTCCTCTTCATTTTTATACTCTTGATCTTTCTAGGATTCTTTATAGGGTTTCTCCATATTTTTTGGTTCCAAAAGTAGCCCCTGAATTGTCAAAAGTATTAAAAAAACTAATGACCTTGCTCAAGCTTTCTATCACGATCGTGCATAGTGCTCACCAACTTGTTGTTTCTTTATGCACGATCATACATCGAATGCACGATCGTGCTAGATGTTGTTTTCCAACTCCTTCATCTTTTCTTCAATTTTTCCTGTCTTTACTTATTATTAGACTCATCAAACAGCTCTTGAAACATGAAATAAAACATACAAAAACATTAATAAGAACATAAATCTAAGTCCTAAACACTTGATTATCATCTAAGAAAACACTAAAAAACACACTCTAACGCCTAGAAAACACACTATAATTTACACTATCAAATTTTGCACACTTAAATCTTTGCTTGTTTTCAAGCAAAACTAAACCATAAAATAAAAAAAGACGCAATCATATAACAATACGGTAATAGCACAATGATATAAAATTTCATGAAACTAACTTAGCCACAAATATTAATCACTTAAAAAGTTCCAACACACTAACTTATTCCATTCATGTTCAAGTACTTTAATTTAAATACGCATATCAACTAAAATATTAACACACTATTTATACATCTATGACACTTGTAAGCATACATTCATTTTTATTCACCAATTAAAGAGGTAGGTCATCACTAAATACCCATTTATGGAATTTTTTTAACTTCTAACAAGAATATCAGTAGGTTCACTTTTATTGATAACACCATTTTTAAGATTTTATTTAATGATCATCTAGTCTTTTGACACAAAGGAAAACAACTTTTCATGAATGTTACCTGGTTATTCAACTAGGTTACATTTTATCAAGATTGGTTAGAGTGTCATTCTAGCATTTTAATTTGAAGACAAATATTTTATCGTAAGTGCCCCCAATTACTCAGCTATATTAAAACTCACAACTGGCTACTAGTTGTATTCTTATCCCAATTTTTTTAAAAAAGGACCAACATAATAGGATATTTATTAAAGACACATTTTTCCTATCCTACATCATTTCTTCCTAGTCAATTATTCCCATAAAAGGCTACTATTGATTCCTACCAATTTAAAGGAATTTAATTATAAGTACATCCAAACAAGTGTCATAAAATCAAAGAATAAGTATAATATTCTAATCAACATGCATATTCACCTCAAAGACATTTAAAACACAAACTTCACAAGCTAATGTTTCTTTATAAATTAAATAATCATGTTCAAAGATAAGCTAATTACTTTTAATTTTCGTGTCATTGACATATTCACACACTGTAAAAGTTATGCAATAAAAATTAACACAATGTTAACATATCCAAATCATGTGCACCACTTTTGGAAACCTTCATTTTGCCCTTAGGTTTGGACCTGCACGCAAGTTGTTTCATTCTTCATGTCATCGTGTTAAAGAACTTGTAAATGAGCACAAGAACACCAAACAAATGTAGGAGACAGAGTATAGAAAAAATTTTTCCAATGTTAAAATGGAAGAAAAGTGTGAAATCTATGTAAAATTTGAGTTTAAGTTGACAGAAATCTAAAGAAGACAGAGTTTGGGCTACTAACTTGAGAGAGAAACATGAGAGGGGGAAGAAAGAAGAGTGATATAAATAATTTAGAGTTTTTTTTTGAAGGGGGTGTAAGCCAAAAGGTTGGGAGTGACTTGTGCATGATCGTGCCAAAAGGTTACTCTTCTGATATTGCACGATCATATAACTACACAATCGTGCATCCTCGTGGATATTTGTAATAACCATTTAATATACTTCAAACTATAAACATTCGTCAATCAAACTCACTCCAAAAAGAATTAGAAAAAACAATGCACTATCATGTAAGAAATTACAAAAAAACTAACTAAAATCTAATATGCTAATTCTAAGGTCACTAGCTTGACCATTTTAGTTTAATTATTTTAAACTAAAAGAAAGGAAAGACATTAATTTCCTTTCACATGAATATCCTTCTTTGAAATATGATTTGCATTAATGACCATTCACTTTGAATGTTTCCTTTTTATCATTCTCCAATTCTAAAGCTCTATATTTGAATACTTGGATCACCTTAAAAGGACCACTCTAATGCGACTTGAGCTTTCCTGAAAACAATTTCAATCTTAAGTTGAATAAAAAAATCACATCCCTAACTTTGCCTTTTTTTTAACTTTCTCTTTATGCAACTTGATATTATCATAAGCATTCAGCCTTAACTCTTTAAACTTATTTAGTTATAGGAGTCCCTTTTCTCCAATTATATTCCAATTAAAATTTTAAG
>JAOTAY010021740.1:0-10192 GCA_025629805.1 Erythroxylum baracoense | reverse complement strand
TGAGATGTGTTAATTTAACACACTTGGACCCGTTTCTCTGGTCCGACCCGTTCTCTGGAAACGGGATGTTACAATTGAACCCAACATCTTAAATTCTCAATTGAAGCTCAATTGCTCAAATTCAATCTCATTCATCAATAATTCTTATTCAATATCACCATAAATCACAAGCCAAAAAACTACTACATTTTTAATTTCAATTCAACATTCACAAAACCATTAATGATTTCCAACTTCAATATCCAATTATCCATTCCATTCCTAGCCAAAATCTAACATACCATCCAATTCTAATCCATCGGAGGACCAACACAATTGCACAAATCCATAATTTCATTTTCATCCCACCATTCCAAGTTTCCAACACAACCCACCAACACAAATGACAATTTTCAACCGATCATTCCAAATTTTCAACACAAGCACAACCCACCAAGTCACCAACACAATCAAAGATTCATAATTCATTGAAAAATGAAAAAATTTTCGAAACACTAACACACACCCAAGATCGGGTCTTCGTCGGGATGGTGAGGTGGCTGATCCGGTGACTGCCGACTGTGGGTGCGATGGCGACGAGGGAGAGGAGAGGAGAGGAGACTGCAGGTGCGAGAGAGGAGACTGCAGGTGCGGGTGCGTGCGGGAGAGGAGACTGCAGGTGCAGGTGCGGGAGAGGAGACTGCGGGTGTGATGGCGAGGGCAAAGAGCAGACGGCGGTGGCGAGGAGCAGATGGCAGTGGCGAGGAGACTGCGGCGAGCGAGAGAGAGAGAGGAGAGTGACAGAGAGAGAAGCAGAGTGAGATGTGAGAGTCGGGGGGGGGGAGGGGGTAGTAAATTAGGTTAAAGTTTCAGAAATTGCAATTTAGTCTTTGCAATTTTCGAAACTTACGGTACCGGCCAGAATTAATAGTTCCGGTCGGTACCTATTGGTAAACGCCAGTACCGGCCGGTATTTGCGGCCGGTACTGACGTTAAGGATTTTGTACCGATTTTTGACTGGCCGGAACGGTACGAAATCCTTAATACTGCCATTAAGCCTAAAAAGTATTTAATATAATTTACTCTCTTTGTAGATAAAATATGAAACTAAATGACTTGAGTTATTAATAATAAAATGCAATGATTTTCGCCCAAATATACTATGTAAATGATTTAAGACAATGTAAAATAAGAGTGTAAAATGTACTATAATTCACTACAACAAACATATTCTTTTGCGACGGTTTATTTTGCAACGAAACCAAATTCATCATAAAAAGATAACATATTGTGACGATTAAAATATTTCATCACTAAAACTAACCATTTAGCGATGAAAACAAAAAGTGTTGCAAAAGAGAAAACCTTTGGCGACATATAGAAAAAATCGTCGTCAAATGCTGAATATTTAGTGACGATTAAGAAAAATCGTTACTAAATGATGCATAATGGGTGACGATTTCAGCTATTTGTCGCTAAATAATTTTATGGCGACGATTTTAGAAAATGTCACCATAACTTATCAAATATTTGGCGACGAATCCAGAAAATTGTCACCAAAGGTTCAGTATTTGGCGATGATATTCTGAAGCGTCACTAAAAGGTCAATATTTCGTGACGAAATTTTGATTTGGTCGCAAAAGGTTAAACATTCAGCGACAATTGTTTGTCATCGTCACTAAATGTCAAGCATTCAGCGATGATTTTTAGAAATCGTCTCTAAATGCTGTACATTCAATGACGAATTCTGAAAAATTGTCACTGAATGTATACATTTGGTGACGATTTCACCAAATGGTTGACATTTTCTAAAATTATTAAACTAACATAACATTTTTATAATCTATCATAGTTAAGATATGTTTTATTGGAGATTTATTTTGAATGTTTACAACGTATTATTCAAAATAACACACAACATTATTTTAAGTGTTAAACAATGGTATTAATTAATCATTACTATTTCCTAACATTGCAAAAATTAGTTATAAAAATTTAAATAATTTTATCAATATAATAATATGATATATGAAGTAGTACGAACTTTGAATTAGAAGTTACCCAATTCATACACTCATAGAACCATAACAATAACATTCCATATTCAATAGTACACAACTTGACCGCTAAGTAGTACATATGTTGTTTGACAAATTATTACAGATACAACAATAAATAAACTTTAAAGCTGAGTTCAGTTGATTAACTCGCTAAATGACAATGATATAATTCTTTATTTGGATTCCAAGTAACATAAGAGTCGGTAAAGGTAAATGAGTCCCCGATGTCTGGATTCCCGATAAGGGTCCTTGCATGTTTGAACATATCAATTGAAATAGTAACAGTTGTTCCCTCAGATGTAGTGTTTTTCACACCTTCTTGCAACAACTTTTTCGTTATAGCTAAACTTGTGGAGGATGCGGTGAAAAAGTCGCTAGATTTAGTACCTAAAACACATTCAGTATAGAAGTTAGATATTGTTATATTAGTAAACAGTTAAATGAACTGAAATTGGAGTGACATGTATACGTGCATGAGCAGACGAAGTATTTGGAATTGACGAATTTTCCAAAACAACTGATTTCCCTAATCCTTTATGGACTGTTGTGACATCGCTCTCACCTCCATGGCCATAGATGTCATTTTTGAGACTCAAGGAAGCTTAAAACATGTAGTATAAACTATCAAATGTGAATATATATAATAGCTTCATAAACGGAAATGAGATGTACATAATAAGGAAAGTGACATTGTTCGGAAGATACCAAACACCTTAAAGCAGAAGATCGGCCATGGAAGGCAAATGATGATTAGTGTATGAAGTGGAGATTTTTTCTTCATTATTGGTTTTTTTAGTAGGGATAATTTTGCCACATTCCTCCTAACGGAATGAATTAGGACCACCCGAAACTAGTCTCCATGTTGACATTCCTTGATTAATAATGTTAAGAGGTATATTCTGCAAAATTTGACTTAGAATAATATGATGACAAGTGAAACTAGTCCAGTTTAGCACATATACATCTTCAATGCCTAATGATATGAAAATTACCATTATTAAAATTTAAAAAATTTATTATGTAATTTGTATCATATGCAAAATTTTGAATTTAAAGTTGAATAGACATGACTATGTTTTTAATGTACAGAAATATAGTATTATCTATATGTCTCTATATTATTATTACTGGAAATGAATAAAAGTAAAATACTCTTGAATGGGGATGACAATGGATAGGATTCAGTTCCGGCAT
Source organism: Erythroxylum baracoense (assembly GCA_025629805.1). Taxonomy (NCBI): domain Eukaryota; kingdom Viridiplantae; phylum Streptophyta; class Magnoliopsida; order Malpighiales; family Erythroxylaceae; genus Erythroxylum; species Erythroxylum baracoense. Next base: position 6,959 of record JAOTAY010021740.1, on the reverse strand, counting down.
TACCCAACCCATACCCATATCCATATCCACTTTTTACGACTCAATCCATTATCCATTTAAAATCCATTGGTTTTTACGATTTACTACCCATATCCAAATCCATTGGATTGTTCGAGTTTTTTGATATCCATCGGGTGGTGCAGATATTAACCGGGTTGAAACCCACTACCATCCCTACTCTTGAAACAATTTCATCAATGCAGAAACAAAGCTTTGATGAGAGTAAACATTAAACGTTGGTGGGAAGATAGATATAAACAAATAACAAAGATAAACAGTAAATCATCTTTAAAACACAACCATAAATACAACTCATACATCAAATGCACAATTAAAACAACACAATAAACACCTAAAGGGTTTTAGTGAATAATCACAATAGAATAAAAGAACAAAAGAATAATCACAATAACTCAATAGAACAGAAGAATAATACCGATTTAGTGAATAATCGGTCTTCGACGATGATGAGCAGAACACAAAACCCAAAAAGTTATCTATGAGAGGTTTTTGGATTTGAGAAGACGACTTGAATGAGAATTGAGTAGGCTTTTATTTGTCTGTCTTTGAAAACCTAATACAAAATGATGTCGTTTCTCTAGTTTAGGTAAACGATGTTGTTTATCATTTGCTGTAGTTGTTTGGAAGTATTATTAATTAATTTGCTACGATTTATTGTATTTAGTCGACAATCGTCAAATGTAGCGATTAATACATAGTTCGTCGCTACAGCCTGCGGTTCATAAATAATTTTTAATATATTTATTTTCCTATTCCAAATAAAACGTAATTTGGATTATAAATTAAATTATTCATTTGAAAACTATTTGGAAATTAATTTGTTGACCGTTCAAATAATTAAACTTGACTTACAATTTTCACAAAATTATACATTTTCATTATTATAATTTCAAAAAATGTATTTTTAAAAATTAGACATTTTACTTTTTGTAATTTAGAAAAATAAATAATAATAATGTTGCAAGACATTGTAATATAATTATAAAACTATTTCTAACAAATTATATTTAAAGATTACTCATTCCCCAAAAAAAAGCAAATGAAGAACAATTGCATATATAATTGAGAAGATTAATTTTTCATTTTGTTATTAGTAATAGGAAAAACTCATATATGTTAATTAATTAAGAAAATTAAGTATGTAATGAAAATGGTTTAGTTTTTGCGACGTTTTACATAATTGGTAGTGAAATTTCCGCATTAGGCAACGATTTATCAGTTTGGTAGTAAAATGTTGTACATTTTACGATGCTATCTAGCTTTTGTAGTAAAAGTATAACATTTTGCGACAAAATATAGGGCCGTCGTGAAATGTATGGGATCAGAATAATATAACTACGTCATTTTTTGCATTTTTCCAAATATATTGGCGACGTTTATTAAATAAGGTCGCTAACCGTGTGAAATGCACAACGATTGCGCTTTCGTAGCAAAATGTTTGAACGATAAAAACAAATTTAAATGGGACGTGTTGTTTGTTTCAACACAAATGACATCGTTCCATATAAGTGAAAATTTAACCCAACCTTCTTCCCCCCAGCCCGCTTCTGAACTTTCTTCCTCCTCTCTCTCATTCATTTTCTGCTATTTTTCGTCCCTTAATCATATAAAACATTCTTTTCTTATCTTCAATTGTCATCTAGCGTCTCCCTAGAGTTGAACTAAACCTGGTAAGTATTACAAACTTTTGTTGTGGGTTTGTGTTTCGTGTTGTGTTTGTTAGTAGCAAATGTAGGATAAGTTGTGGGTTTGTTTGAATGGATTGACATGTACAATTGTTGGGTGGGAGTTTGAATGTGTCTATCATAGTGAAGAAAGGGAGCAGACACAATGAATGGTTGAAGTTTCGTGGGTGTTATGTCATGGTTACAAGGTGTTTGATGAAAGTCCTATGGGAATGTCGTTGTTCTGTTTTGATCCAACTTGGTTTATCTGATTTCAAATGGTGTTGAAACACCAATACCTCCTACTTGCCATCTCCAACCTTCTTCTAGCACTTTTGAAAGAAAGTATTCAGGAACAGATGGAACGTTTTCTACTTCAGGAGCAAGTATAAAGAAATGGGTCCCTCTGAATCTGGATTATAATCCTTAAGTAAAATACTTAAATAAAATTATAAATATAAAAATTATAAAACGATAAAAATGAAAAAAAGAAATAAATAGAATCTATAACTAAAAGATTAAGTATAATATTACATAAGTATAAATTTTTTTATTCAAACCATTCAATTATTTTATATTTTATATAATTTTTTTATAAATATAAAGAATTTAAATAATTAATTTTTTATACTTTATAAATAATTCATTATGGTGTTGAAACACCAATACCTCCTACTTGCCATCTCCAACCTTCTTCTATCTTTGCATATGTACACAATTCTTGTTTATTCGCTATCATCACTTTGAGTTGTCTGTTGTTGGCAGTGTTATACAGGTGAGAAGAAAATTTTGAAGAAGTTTCTATAATTTGAAGAAGTTCCACAGGTATGATTTCAATGCTTCCTTCTCCTGTCTATGTTTTCTTTTCTTTAATTTGTTCTGAACATACAGGAGGAATGTTTATAGTATGAGGAGTTTGACATGTATACAAGTGTTGGACGTTTTTATGCTCCACTGTGAATCATATGTACGGGTCACTATACATATTGAGAGATGCCAAAGTCCATATTGATTAATTGCAGTAGCTTGGATTGAGAGTTTTTGCCATAGATTAATTTCGAGTGTATTTTTTACAAGTATATAAGAAATATTGACATGTATGTTTGGAAATTGGCATTGGTGCATGCATGACTAGCTTATTAAGTGTGTTTAATGTTTTTATTAGCATTGATGCATAAATTAACGAGTTAGATAATTTATTGGTGTTGAATATTTTTATAGTCCCTTTGGAATAAGCATTGGAGGTGTTACTTCATTTATTGACGAATTGACAAAGAATTTGATATGTGAATCCAATTATGGTGTTAAAAAGAACCTATTTTGAGCATTGAATAAATTATGGTACAGAAGAGTATAAGTTTTTCTTAGAAGTTTTTACGTGAGCATATCCGACACACATTTTCGGAGGGCTAAAACGTAAGTTTGTTAGTATGATGAAGGTCCTTTTTAAAGGACACAACTAAGGCATATGTGTGTTAGAATATGTGTTTGTGCACAAAGAAGTGGTGAGATATGTGGCATGAGACATGAATGAACCTTATTTAGAAGAATGCCTTTTAGTATATTTTAAACTCTAAAATGATTCTAAAACTTATTAAATTCATGTTTGAATTATGTTGGGTTTAGTAATGGTCAAAATGCATAGAACTATACTAGCTAAAGTTTACATATAAATATACTTGTTGTTAACCTCTTTATACAAGAGTGAAATATGTAATATTTATTAGGTGGTTGCTCAATGTAGTGAAATAAGTCTCTCTTGGCTCTAAAGAATGTAGACATACTAATTAGATGAACTTTGTTAAAAATTTTGTTATATTCTTATTATTTCTCTTTTCTATTCTATTTTTGTTATATATTATTCTATTTTCTTATATTCTTATTATTATTATTTCCACAAGTTAGCAAAGCATTACTAAGCTTATTCGTATTTATAGTAATTTGCAGCTCTTTAAAATACAAAACCAGCCTTAAGATTTTCTTAAAAAATTCAAATAAATGTCTAACATGATGAAATTTGTAAGTCGGTTCTTAATATTAAAATTCATTCATAAAGCAATCTTTACTTAAATCAAATATAATAAAAATTTCCAGAATTTACAAATGTTCATGAGAACTAATTATATATATTGCAAAATGAACGTTAAGAATGCATAAAGTAAGGGCCTGTTTATTTCTATTTGTTTCTTGTTTTTTGCTGTGGTTTTTATAAAAAGAGTAAACAAGCTATTAAAATGTGTTAAGCTAATCCCTTTCTTCTTTTTATCTTTGTAAATTTGTATCAAAGTGTCCTACTCTATTCCAACAACATAAACAACTTAAGTCAACTCTATACAACTAGACATCTTCAGGTATGCGAATTAGTAGTAACCATCATTATTTTATATATCGGTTGTCATTTCATTTTGTTTTATATTGTTTACTTAATCGGTGCGTATGAATTGATACAATGTTGTTGACTGCATTTAATATTAAACATAGGTTTTTTAAACCTAATATAAAATGAGAAATGCATGTTATAACTCTGTTATCTTCTTGTATTGTATAGTTAAATGGATAAGAGTTGGATTTCTCATCGAAAATGGGCAACTAAATACGTAGAAGGAGTTAAGAGTTTCATGCAATTTATAAAAAATCAAGATGAATGTAGTATTCATTGTCCATGCATTGATTGCTTGAATGTGGACTTCCAAAGTCAAGATGTGGTATATAATCACTTTCTCATCTGAGGCACATACAAATTCTATAACCTATGGCTTTATCATAGTGAACGTAAGGAAGCAAGTTATAGTAGAAGTGCCGGTACATCTTATGATGACAGTTATAATAATGATGTTGATGATTGTGATGTGAATGATGATGGTGATGACGTGATTGATGAGATGTTAGACGATTGTCAGAATTATATGGAGACTATGAATGAAACAGGAATGCCTAACATAATTGGTAGTATGTCAGAAGATAATTTTGGGAAGTTATTGAAAGTTGCTCAAGAATAATTGTATCCGGGGTGCTCTAATTTTTCTCAACTCTCATTTGTTGTGAAGTTGTTGCATTTGAAAGTGTATAATAAATGGAGTAACAAGTCCTTTAACATGTTAATTGACTTATTAAACGATGCATTACATATGGGACATAAGTTACCGAAATCTTACTATGATGTAAAGAAACTATTAAGGGACCTTGGATTGGGATATATTTTTATTCATGCTTGTAAGTATGGATGTGTTCTTTATTGGAAGGAAAGTAAAGAAATTCAGGAGTGTCCTATTTGTGTTACATCAAGGTGATTGGTGGATGATAGGAGAGGGAAAAAGATATCGATGAAAATCTTTTGATACTTTCTTATTAAACCACGATAAAAAAGGCTATTTATGCCAAAAAAATAGCCATAGATATGAGGTAGCATAAAGAGAAATGCATTGATGATAACATTATGCGTCATCCAGCAGACTCAGTGGCATGGAAAGAGCTTGATAGAAAGTTCCGATGGTTTAGACAAGATTGTAGTAATGTTCGACTTGGATTGGCCTCAGATGGATTTAATCCTTTCGGTAGTATGAGTAATTCATATAACATGTGGTCGGTGATTCTATTCCATATAATTTACCTCCGTGGAAGTGTATGAAGGACCCTTTTATATTGTTGTCTTTGCTTATTCCAGGACCTACTGCTCCTAGTAAGGACATCTATGTTTACTAGCAACCATTAATTGATGACTTAAATGATCTATGGAATATGAATTACAAACTTTTGATGTTGTTGAAGGCAACACATTTACAATGCATGTTGCTGTTTTGTGGACTATAAATAATTTTCCAGCTTATGGGAATTTTTTGGGGTGAAGCACTAAAGGGTCTATTATTTGGAACATGGGCATAGATGGCAAAGAAGTAAACAGTTTAATGGCATAGTTGAGGTGGGTGAAGCTCCGATGTAGTTGTCAGCTGATGACATTATTTACCAGCTGTCACATTTAGGTGACATTACACCTAGCAAACACCCAAGTAATAAAAAGCGTAAGAGAAATGATATTGAACTGAATTGGACTAAAAAAAGCATATTTTTCATCTTGTCATATTAAAAGGAATTACTTTTGAGGCACAATCTTGGTGTCATGCATATTGAGAAAAACGTTTGTAAGGCCATTTTGGGGATTGTTATGGGAATTGATGGGATATCCAAAGACACTATTAAGGCTAGATGAGACTTGGAAGAGATGAATATTAGAAAAGATTTGCATTTAAGAAGAAAAGATGATGGTTCATACTTTATTCCCCTTACTTGTTACAACATGTCAAAAAGTGAGAAACAAGCATTCTGTCAGTTCCTCCAATCAGTCAAATTTCCTGATGGGTATTCATCTAATATAGGCTGTTGTGGGAATGTTAATGAGGGAAAAGTGTTAGGGTTGAAAAGTTATGATTGTCATGTACTTTTGCAATGATTACTTCCTGTTGGAATACTGGGTGTTTGCCAAATGATGTGTCCATTACTTTGGATCAAGTGGGAGAGTTTTTTAAACAATTATGTTGTAAGACACTTAAAGTTGAAGAGCTTGATAAATTGGATAAAGACATAGAATTGATTCTATGTAAGCTTGAACTATTATTCCCCCATCGTTTTTTGAAGTTATGGTTCATTTGACAATTCACTTACCATATGAAGCAAAACTTTATAGACCGGCTCAATTTTGATGGATGTTTTCGATTGAAAGGTAATTCATATTAAATTCAATAAGTTTTTCCTATGTTATTTGTTTGTAACAATTCCTAAGTTTATAACTGTTTATGTTCAAGATTTTATGCTCTCTTAAGCATTATGTACGTAATAGAGCTTGACCAGAGAGGTCTACTGCAGAGACTTATATAGCAAATGAATGCTTGACTTTTTTCTCAATGTACTTAACTGATGTGGAGACAAGATTTAATAGACTAGAATGTAACTTTGATTTTAATGACGATGGTGGGTTGTCTATTTTCTCCTAAAAAGTTAGGCCACTTGGTGTGAGTAAATATGTTGAGTTAACTAAAGACGAATTCGAAATTGTCCATTGGTATATTTTGAACAATTGCGAGAACGTTGATATATACATGGAGTATGTATATTCATCATATTACAATTTCCTTTATTAACTCTGAGATCTTACTATGTTTTTTATTCAATAGAAAGCACAAAGATACAATTCGCAGCAAATGGATCATTAATGTTGAAGAAAGACATAGGCAGAAGTTTGTATCATGGTTTAGAAATCGAGTAAGTTTCATATTAATT
>JAOTAY010021739.1:0-10197 GCA_025629805.1 Erythroxylum baracoense | reverse complement strand
TGAGATGTGCGAATTATGTGTTATGTGACTGGGTGAGCCATCGATGATGGTCACTCATTGAGTTCGCAAAACTCACCAAAAATTTGCAATTATTTTTCAGGACTCAGAAGAATACCCCGTTAGGCAACGGGAGTATACTTATTGCATGCAAGTGAGAGACAGAGGTCTTTATTTTATACTGAATTGTATATTTTGCAAATTTTTGTATCATTTGTAATTGAATATTACGGTATGTAATAATTTTTGGAATTGGAAATGTTTTGTATTTATAATGGGCCCAAATGGCTATTGAAAATTCTGTTGATTGTATTGCTATGTTTGAAAAAGTTTACGAATAGAGTGGGCCCGATTTGGTTATCAATTTTTGCACTTTATGTCATGGTTTAAAAAAAATTGTACTGAAATTTGAATGATCGAGTACTATAACATGCCACCCTTACGGGGCACGAACTTGGATATCACCATCGATGTCGGGTTCAGGTCTTGCGGGAGTGGGGTGTTACATAGTATCCTCTCGATCTTTCTCAACCAAGTCTCGACTTCTCCTAGATCCATTTTCCCATAGAAATCTACTGCTCTATACTTCCTCAGCTTATCAAATTGCTTTCCTTTCTTAGCTGGGGCTGGAGCAGAAGTCTAAGGCATCTAACCCATGGCCTGAACAAATACCTGAGCAAATGCCTGAAACATCCTCGGATCCAATGGCATAGGCACTTGCTCCTACGGACGAGGAGATTCCTGCATCTATGATCGAATGGGCTCACTACCTTGCCCTACAGATGCTTGGGCATTTCCTGGTACTACAGATTCATCAGTACTCTCCTCTCTTGGAGGAGAGTCAAGTGCAATTGATCCATACAGAACTCCTTGTGTCCTTCTACGAGGTGGCATCTTACTCTTTTAATTTACACCACTAATGATTTGCTTACATTTTAATCTTATTTCCTACATATATGCATGATATGCATGTCACTTAATGCAATCAATCACTTTACAATGCAAACAATTTATCACATAGCATAGCAATTCATACCCCTATGCATTCTAAGCCTAGGAAAAACCTGGCTCCAATGCCAAAATAATGTTAGACCCCATTTTCAGAGTCTAGCTCGCACTCTAATACCAAACAATGTTGGCCCTCAGGCCTCAAAACTTATTACAAAGCTACTTAAAGAGGGATCGGGTACAGAGGCCCCTCAGGAAAAGTTCTCCATGGCCAACTGTTGACTTCACTATGATGAGACATTCGAAGGTCAAGAAGAATCCCTCTCTAGAAAAGTTCGCCACGACCAACCTTTTGGCTTCATTGTGAAAAAAACTGAAGGTTAAGTTGAAGACTTGTCTGGAAAAGTTCGTCACGGGCAAGGTCAAAATTATTCACAGCGAAACCTTTGAAGATCAAGCGGAAAGTCTCTCGTGAAAAGTTTGTCGTGACTAAAGTCTGGCTTTGTTGTGGTGAAACCTTCGAAATGGACACAAAACATCTAACATTTATCACTAAGTTTACAAACACATACACATACATTTCTTATAAAAACCATAGCAATTCGTCTAAGGACAGCATGATCATATAAAAGAAACTTTTCTCAAATCTCACTGCTGAATCAAACGAAGTTTATACATAGCTTTAGTTACATATCAACAATTATATCAATACTTAATACAAAATACAAATGGATGCTTATGTTCGATATGCCTATAAAGCTATCCAAAATGTTCACTAACTTAGTATAAAAGTCTCTAACTATCTTGGAGTTCCCGATGCCTTACAAGGATTGCTAACTTTCTCGTTCTGCACCTGAGGAGGGATAAAAGGATAGGATGAGCTACATGGCTCAGTGGCTAATATATTTATAGCCATCAGCAATCAGCCACTATTCAAGCATATGTACATGTATAACTATCAATTCAAGCATTCTCAATCTATTATAGCAATTCAATCATTTATCAATTTAGCTTAAAACTCTTAACACATATCATAGACTTTAGCCATTAAACATAACACTCAAACGCATCATACTTGACAATTCAAAGATGCAATACACAAACAAATGGCTCGAGAGTTCTGTGAAACGAAACAGAAAAACTAAAGTTTCCACCATGAACAAAACGAGTCTAATTTCTCAGGATCTCGTGGCCTCAAGCGGGCAGCCGGGAGAAGGTTATAGGTCAACGTGCACGTGACTAACGAAACAGGTTCCTCTCTTACCAATCACAAACAAAATTTATGCTCAATACAGTCAATCCCAAATCCATAATCTCATACATTTTCAAACATTCACAACGATTTCAATCTTAAGAAATTCAATGCAAGCAAAATCAACATACATACACATAGGCAAGAATTTGCCCAATTACACAATAGCTATGAATATATTACCCACCTAATTGCTTGAAAACCCAAGGTAAAGATTGTCTTTCGTCTTGCTCTTGGATAGGGTTTCCTATAACAAACACATTTTTCCATTCAATCCAATATCAAAGAGAAATTCATAAAGCTTTAAAAAATCAAAATATTAAAATCTAGCCTAAACTTAACTTACCCATAGCTTATCTAGGTTAGAAAACAAAACCTAGTTTAGAAATCCACAAAAATCACATGGGTTCTCTTCTTCTCTTCTTTCTTCAAACACCAACCCATTTCTCTACTTCTTTTTTCTACCCAAGCAAGAAGAAATGATGAAGAAGATTACCTTAGCTTAGCCAAATCCTCTTTCTTCTTCTTCTTTCTACGTTTTCTTTCTTCTTCCCTAGCTTCCACTTTTTTTTTCTCTTCTCCTATCTTCTTTCATGATTTTCTTCTTCTTTCTATTTAGCCAAGACCATATTTTATCTTGGTCTCCCCATTTTGCCCTTTATTTAACTTGTCCTTCCTATTTTACCCTTCTTTTGTCTAATACACTAACTAATTCTAACATCTCCATTTAATAATCCTAATTTCTATTAATACTTGCTAAAATGACTAAATTCTAAGAAAATAAATAGAATAAATCAATTAATAAATAAACAAATAAATAAAAGAAAAGAAAAATTTTGGGGTCCAACACTTGCAATCTCTCAATTCACAAATTACCCACAATTCTAATTAGATATAAAGCTCTTTAATAAATAATCGGGTCTTGCACGGGATCTCTCTCTATGAAATTATTAACTAGATTGATTAAGTGGTCAATTAGATCACCTAACTCTCATTAATTCAATCTAATCATTTTTATCCAATTCACCCTCTCAGCTTGTTACCGAAATAGGCAAATACGTTAATTAATCATAACAGCCAAATCAAGTAAACACAATTCAACTAGATTACCATTAAAAATAAACAAAATCCCAAAGGAAAAGTTAGAAAATCATTAACTTAAAATCCATATCCTTAAAACCCATCTCAATCTTACACATCAATTGAATAAAAAAGTAAATGGGGAGGAAATGAAACTCAGGTTGCATGATTCGGGAAAGCAGCGGCATTAAGAGATCACCTATTCTTGAAAGCTTCATCATCGGAACCCTCCTCTTCTTTCTTTTCTTCTTCTTCTCTCTCTCTCTTCTTTCTCTCTCTCTTTTTGGGTTTCCAAATGTAAGCAAAATATAGACTCCTCTCTTAGTTTTATATCATAATGCTTTTATAGTCTTTACCAACTAAGGTAACCCTATTGTCTTTCTGGGGTCCCAAATGTCCCTCAAAAACTCAAATCTGAAAGTGACTCCACGTCAATCTTCATGCAGACCATGATCGTGGCCCTTAGTGCACAATCGTGGCCTGGTTATCTGCTCTCTGTCCACAATCATGGCCCTATATTGGTGCTTCTGTCACCTCATATATATATAATTAAAGCTCAAAAACATGTTCTCACGCAAAGAACACTTAAAACATAAATGTTTATGAACTAACACAATTCTTAAGCTAAACACACACTAAAAGATCAACTTAACCACAAAACACATATCAAATTACCTATAAAAATACAATGCAATCTACAACTATCACTGATTCAAGTTTATTCACAAAGTTCCAAAGCAAAGAAATACTAAAGTACATGGTGTTGTTTACACTTGTGCATCAAGAAATGGACTTCTTATTATAGCTCCTAGGCTTGTGGAATGTTTCACCGATAAGCCTCATCAGATCTGAATCACTAGTTTCTAGCCTATGTATCATCTTATGGGTTTATTATGCCTTAAATTCATTTTCAATTTTATGTGACAATACAAGTTACTGCTTCTTCAATTTTCTAATTCAAGTTCGTTAACAAAGTTCCAAAGCAAAGAAATACTAAGGTATGTGTCGTTGTTTACACCTGTGAATTGAGAAAGAGACTTCTCGTTGTAGCTCCTAGGCTTATGGAATATTCCATAGATAAGCCTCATCGGAGCTGCATCACTGGTTTCCAGCATATATACTATCCTACATTTCTAAGAATATTTCAAACGACAACACAAAACCAACACATCCTTTGCACTCACACAAAACCTGAACACAAACTCACGTACTATTAAAGCAAAACAAATGGTAGACATTAGCTAGATAACTTACCTAGACGGACAGACAATCGTAGACTACAAAGAAGAAGGATAAGGTTGGTCAATTGTCGACGCTCTAAAACACAAATGACAACCTGTGAAAAAGAGAATTTCGTATTTAATAAAATACGCTTGTTAAAAAACTAAAATTTTTGGACATGTAAAACAAGGTTCCTAACACATTAACATTCAATCAACCAATTCAACAAACATGTTATAGATTTAAGGACTTAAATATCAACAACTTATGTCATAATTTGAACGTTTATGTTCCAAATATGAGGCTTCACCCAATTGGGTCTAAATAGGAAGTTTTTTATAAAGATATAGAGTACTCATACGCAATAACTATCTTTCATTGTACATATTTTTTTACTAGATTTTCCATGAAGGGAAGTTATTATGTAATAATGGCTTACCAATTGATGACATTAGGATCTTTGTGTGTTATTTCGAATGAATTGAGTAATTATACTTTTTAATGTATTTTATAATGATTCAACATTCTTGCATTTCTGTCACATATTCACTGTTAAAATAAGTGATAAGTTTATAAATAAAATGATTTATATACGAAAAAGAATTCATAACTTATTGACTTAAAATTATAAGTTTCCTTATATATAAACTATTCCTTTTTAAAATAGACATGATTATGGATTTTCACATTTATAACTTTATTTGATGCATATATGTGTTCATTATATGTAAAGAGGAATATGAATTGAACCAAAACTCAATTGCAAACACAAATGTTTACTTCTTTCAACTTATTCATAACGAGACACCTACAATGTCTCTAATGGAGAAGAAGATCATTAAGTAGGACATGCACAGGTGTACATGGTATTCCCATTTCTTTTGCATGACAAAGTTGTCTAAATTTAGTAGTGTTCAATTTTATAGGACTTCCATTCTTTTGTTTCCACATATTCCCTACCCTCTCTCTATATATGAAATGTCCCCCATAATTTATACACTCATTCTCTCCATGATCTTGAAAAAAAACATTCTAACTTAAACAATATTTTGGAGAAGATAGAAGAGAATATTTAATCCAATTAAAGGTTTATTATCAAATTTTCTAATATTCTAAAAATAATTACTTACCCTTATGTTATTATTTAACTGTCATATAAACACTTTTCATATTTTGTTAATTTTATTTTTTATTAAAAATAAGCGATGTAATATTAAAATTCTTAAGTTTTGAAATGACGTCATTTTAAAATTATACATAAACAAAAACTAATATAACATTAAAATTTTGTTTAATAATTAAACAATATCACATTAATAAATAAAATTTTTAAAAGCATTATATTTATAATTGAAATGGAAAAAGGCGAAAACTTTAAGAATATAATTAACTCTTTTAAAATTTTGTTTTTTAAAAAATTTTCTTGGTCACCTCATTTATATAACCCTATATCTAGTTTTGTTCTACTAATTAATTTTTATGTTTAACTGGCTAAAGATGGAATCTTAACTCTTTATTCACTTTGATTATTCTTCCCCATCATAGAAACAGTGACAAATCAGTTAAGTTTATGAGTGATACATGTATGGTTAAGTACCGATCAATATGTTGCTTTATGACTAAGCTCATAACAAAAGAAGGTGAATTATCCAAATGCCTATCATTAACTGCATGCAAAAATGTGTGTGTGACATGGTGTATCTTGCAATCCAATTAATCATACCAATCATATTCTCCACGTTCTTTTTGTGTTTTTAGAACCTGCTTAACCTAGTAGCCTTTTAGGTAACAAATGTGACACCTAAACCTTAAAGCGGAACACAGCCACCATTGAGGACACAACCACCATTTAAAACTTTCTTTGAACACCTTATAGGTAGCCAAAATTCAACAAAAACTAAAAAAAAAATTCTCTCTTTTCCCTTTCTTCGCTAACATTAACACATGTTGACAACCATTCAACCATTATCAATCCCAACACGTGCAAACAAGTCAACAACAAAGTTAAAAAATTGATGATGAATATAGCATGTATTCAAACACAATGAAAAAAGAAAAAAACTAAAACATCCATCAAACTACTTACCAGGTGGAGTACAACTACAGGGAGATGATGGAGGACAAAAACTCATAGACAATAGACAAGAAGATGAATGGGCAAAGGTGGTTTAAGTAAAATTGCATGCCAAAGAAAGGATCAAACAATTTCAACAGGCAAGGAGGAGAAGGACTTTTCGATTGTGTTTAATAAAATAGATGTTGGGACGATGTCATTTGTTGTCCCACAAATGATGTCGTCTTAGCTTAATTTTTTTATCCGCTACATTTGGCGATGAAAACAGAATTTGTCAATAAATGTCTTACATTTGCCTACCAAATTCAAAAACCGTCCCAATACTAAACCTTAATCCTTTTTTTAATTTTGTTAAATTTTTGTAAAATATTGTTGTGGTCTAAAAAAATAATATAAATTAAATTCTATCTAAACCAACTAGAGGCAAGCGCACCACGTCGATAAGTAATATAAAACGGTAAGAACTGAATATCGTACCCAAGGGAATTCCAACAGGCAAGACAATTAAATTAAACGATGAAAATTTACTCGGACGGTCAAGAATTGATTGATTTGAAAATAAAATAAATTAAAGTAAGAAAATTAAGGAAATATGAAAAATGCAAGGTATGAACTAAAATGACTAGATTTAATCAAATGACAGAAATCGGTTAAGGTATCGGATTTCAACTGGATTGGACACTAAAAATTATAACAGTGGATTGATCTAGGAATTATTTCACTAAAGCAAGTCAAACTCAATGTTCATGGGGATTCCCTTCTCTTCTAAATCTGAGTCACCCACTTAGTTCATAGATAATTCAGAATAAAAGGCATTCAATTCAAGAAGCCTAAAACTAAGTTCGTTAATCCTAGGTATCCTCACACAAGATCCTAAGGTTAGTTTACACTTTAGTCTCAAGTATGTCGCTTGATTAATTTTTCGACAAATTAAATCTCATTAGTTACGACATTCAATCATCTAAGGCCTTAATCTAGGTGATCAAACTAAATTAGGACTAAATATGAATTCAATCAAGCAAAAATCAATACCACAAAAATTGTCTTAATCCAATATCAATCTTAACCTTAACCGAAAAGAAAAAACTTACTCACACATATTCATTAATGTAACATAAATCATGGTCATAATATATGGTTGCATTAATTAAATCCACACAATTAAAATAAATATGGAATTAAAAAAATTAAAAACACCCCCTTTTCCCGCAGCTGAATTTTCTTGCGCAACTAGCTTCTCTTCTTTCACTACAATGCTAATATCCTCTTTTAACCAACTGCTGACTTTTTTTTCCTCAACATGGATGCTTCATTTGTTGCTTTCCTCCAGCTTTTCCACGTTCCTTTCCTCCAGCTCTTCCATGTTTTCTTGCCACCTCCTGCTTTATTTTTATGTCTCCTTTGGTCCTAGCTGCTTCAACTTGTTAACGCCACCAGCTGCTTCATCTTGTTCATCTCCACTAGCTCACATTCCTTTCCTTTCCTTTCCAACCACTAGCTTCTACTCGTTTTGAGGGTGTTAATTAGTGTACGTCAGTCCCACTTGCCACAGCTGCCAACGTCTTCCTCTCCACCAGCTAACATGTGTATGTTGAGTAGTAGCTCTCGTTTAGTTAGCTGTGTGGAAGTATGGTGAGTGAGGTTTGTGCCTTGTTTTCATTTCTTATTTTCTCTCTAGTCCACGCCACCAACTGCTTGTTTTTTTTTCTGTTTTATTAGCCACCATCTGCTGCTTTCTCCACACCTATAATCACGTTTAATCAACCCTTTTTTTCTTCACTTTCTGCGCCAGCATCTCTAATGCCACCAGCCTCCTTTTGCTTTTTTTTTCTTCTATTCTTTCTACACAACCCATGCCTAAGCCACCAAAATTGATGCAGATTACCTCCTTTTTACTATAGCTGATGTGTGACAATTTAACTTGTAGTCTAATTTTCTGTTCATTGTCAAAAACTTTTGCAACAACGCCACCTTCCAAATTCAATATGTACCTAAAATTAAAATAAATAACTTTTAATTAGTGCGATTTAAATATTAAATGAACAAGAGTTTAGCAAATTACGTATCAAAAATTAATACAAAATGTCCATTAACAACATCCCCACACTTAAATTGTTGCTTGTCCTCAAGCAACTTACTTAGATCACAACCAATGTATTATGTCATTTTATTTTCAACGAAAATCAAATGCTTGCAATCCCTTCAACTTCGACAAACTCAAGTATCAAGCTACAATATGTATCATAATATTTTCATCAATGCACATAAACAAAGTCAAAGGTAGATATCTTTGATCAAAAGCAAGCATAAAATTAAAATGAACTTTCCTCATGATATTCACTCATGTGGCTCAAGTGTATAAGGGTTGTGTTTTTGCTCAAAGCTTCCTCTAAAAGATTACAATACCTTCATGGATCAAAAGGGCTTTTACTAAGGGTTGTAATGGGGTTTAGGTTAAGGTGAGGTAAAAAGGACAAAGGCTACTCACAAGCATTCACAAAGCACTAAGTAACGTGGGACAATCAAAAAGAAATTCTAAAATGTGCAAACAGAAACACGGGATTACAACTACTCATCACTATCAAATGCTACTATTTGATCTTTTTTTCTTTTTTTCTTTTTGTTTTTTTATGACAATAAACATAAAGGATTTTTTTGTCTTTTTAACAATAAACATAAAAGAAGATAGTAGTAGCACAAATTAACAACAACTGAGTAGATTTACCTCTAAAACGTCTCAGAATAGCGTAAAAAATAAAATTCCTCAAGTCAAGGACATCAAATACTTAGTACTTCATTCAACTTGTTAAAGGGTCAGGCTAAAAGATTTTTATGTTTTAATGCAATGTGATTAATACGAAAACAACAAAGTTAAAGGCTCAAAAGGGATAACAAAGGAAAAATGACTTGGTAGGTTATTTAAGCTAAAGGTTAAAAAACAAAGAAGGCCTTATCATATCCATAAAGCATGTAACTAGTAGTATTCAACAGGTTCAGAGCAAGTTCTGAAAGTAATCCACATAAGGAAGCCTCACATACAACAACGAAAATAAATGACTATGAGATGCAATCATATAGCTCAACACCTCACATGTGTTTAAATAAAAATCCATAAAAAATTCATACATTACCTCATCACTCAGCATTAGTTATTGACAAAGTTTATGCAACTGACTACTTTAATCAATCCACATGGTTCACTATCCTCTCAAGCTGCCTATTCTCAGTTCACGCATACAACTCAATTTTCCATCCAATTACTTTGATAGAATAGTATGGTCAAATTCATCATAAATGGAACCCAAGTTAGCTACCAAAAGAGTCACAACCATTCAAGTGTGTATCTCTCAACATCAACATCAATATTATAAACATCAACATGCACAGAATCTCCATCCCCCCCACACTTAATACGAACATTGTCCCTAATGTTCAAGTAACCAACAATCAATCACAAAGAGGGGAAAGAGGAAGAAGAAACTTCCCAGAAAAAGAATCGGCCAAGAACACTTTGTCACCAACCATGCAAACCTAAAGAAAACTTAAAACAACTCAAAGAAATGCATTAATCTAGAAAGAAATGCAAAGGAAACAACAAGAAAAGAAAAGAAAGAAAACTACAGTC